>CAUYRH010102278.1:0-92080 GCA_963574655.1 Perodicticus potto | reverse complement strand
TTGCAGGTAGAGAATATATACAGTTTTTATACAGTTTTACACCTGGCAGGAGAGTGCCGCAGCACCTTAGTAGGGGAAGGAGGTCCGGTTTTTAGAGGGTCTCTCCCATGGGGTAGAGTGGGAGGACATCTGAACTCTGCTTACTTGTTTGTATGGAGGTATGGCGTATAGTGCCAGCCACTGTTATGGGGGAAGGGACTCGTGTCTGCTTGGTGATGTGCTCTGTACCTTTTATTTGTATCCTTGGGGTCGCAGGTCGCTCCAGCAGGGATGATGTGCGTTCTTCAACCTTCTCTTTTGGCTAAGTTCCAAACCGTTGGCTTTCTTGCTAAATTTCTCTCATTTATCTCTCCTTCTGGACAGGAGCATCTGCAGAAAGCTGGCTACAGACTGCCATCTTAGCTCCCCCTCCCCAGTTTCTTAGTATTTTTTAAAGAGTTCTATGTTCATCAGTGATATTGGCCTGTAGTTTTCCTTTGCTGGTGTGTCTATTTGTTTTTGATATCAAGGTGAAATAGGCTTTAGAGAATGAGTTTGAGAGCATCACCTTCTCCTTGATTTTTGAGAATAGTGTAAGTAGGGTTATTATTAGTTCTTCAAATGCTTGGAAGAATTCAGCAGTGAAGCCATCAGGTCCTGGGCTTTTCTTTGATAGGAAACTTGTTATTACTGCTTCTGTCTTCTTACATTTTATTGGTTTATTCAGGTTTTGAATTTTATTCTTGATCATTCGTGGTAGCTTGTACATGTCTAGGAATTTACCCATTTCTTCTGGGTTTTCCAATGTATTGGCATATTGTGGCTCATACTAGTCTCTAATGATCCTTTGGATTTCTGTACTATCAGTTGTAATGCCACCTCTTTCATCCCTGATTTTATTTGAGTTTCCATCTTTTTTTTTCTTAATCTGGCTAAAGGTATGTCAATTTTGTTTATCTTTTCAAAAAAAAAGCAACTTCTTGTTTCCTTGATCTTTTCTCCTTTTTGGTTTAAATTTCATTTATTTCCCCACTGATCTTTATTGTTTGTTTTCCTTTACTAATTTTAGATTTGATTTGCTCTTGTTTTTCTAGTTCTTTGAGATGCACAATTAGGTTGTTTATTTTAAGCTTTTCTACTTTTTGATGTAGGCACTTATTCTTATAAACTTGCCTCCAATTTCTGCTTTTGCCCTATCTCATAGGTTTTCTTGTGGTTTTCTTTCCTGTATTCCAAGAAATATTAAAATTTCCTTTTAATCTCTTCATTAACCCATTGGTCATTTAAGAGCATATTATTTAATAACCATTTGTTTATATCATTTCCAGTATTCCTCTTGTTATTGATTTGACTTCTAGTTTTATTCAATTACAGTGAGAGAAAGTAGTTGAGTTGATTTCAATTTTTTTGAAATTCTTAAGATGTGTTTTGTGGCCTAACATACTGTCTGTCCTTCAGAATGATCCATGAACTGAGGAGAATAATGTGAATTCTGTAGCTGTTGGATGAAATGTTCTGTGATTATTTATTAGATCCATTTATTCTTTTGTGCAGGTTAATTCCAATGTTGCTTTGTTGATTTTCTCTGTGGGCGATGTGTCCAGGGCTGAAAGTGGAGTGTTGAGGTCTTCTACTGTACTGGAATCCATCTCTCACGTTAGCTCTGATAATATTTGCACTATGTTTCAGGGTGCTTCAGTGTTGGGTGTGTATTTATGTAGAATCATTGTGTCCTTTTGCTGAATTGATCCCTTTATCATTATACAATGATATTTTTATCTGTTTTTACAGTTTTTGTCTTGAAATCTATTTTCTCTACCACAATATAGCATCTTCTGCTCTTTTGTGGTTTCCATTTCATGGAATATCTTTCCAAACCCTTTAGTTTTGGTCTGTAGGTGTCTTTATATGTGCAGTGAGTTATATGGGTAAGTCTTATTATTTTTAATCTGTTCAGCCACTTTATGTCTTTTGACTGGAGAGTTTAATCCATTCACATTCAGTGTTATTATTGATATGTAAGGACTTGCTACTCCCATGTTGTTATTTGATTTCTGGCTGTTTTGTGATTTTCCCTTTGCTTTTCTCTTTCTGTGTTCCTTTGTTAAAAGTAACTGTCTTTGGGAGTGTGTTTCAACTTTTGCTTTTTAGTTTTTGTGTATCTGCTATAGTTTTTTTTTTTGTTTGTTTGTTTTGTTTTTTTGACTGAGGTTATCTTGAGGCTTACCAAAGGGATTTTATAACTAATAATTTTAAACATAATATGTCTTCTTACAAACAAATAAATAACCATAGAGAAATATAAAAGAAATTCTTTCCCCTTCACTTTTTAATTTTTGTTTTCATTAATCTTTTTTTACTAGCCAGCTCTCAGAAAGCTATAATTTGATTTTATTTTATAGTCTTCCTTCTCAAAATATAAGCGGCTTATACAGCACATTTACAGCTATTCTATTATTTATATTCTTATTGTTACTTGTGTGCTTTATACTTTCAGACAATTTCTTATTATTCATTGATGCCTTTTTCTTTCATATAAAAGAACTCGTTTTAGCATTTCTTGTAGGATAGATCTGGTGTTGATGAAATCCCTGGGGGGTTTTTGTTTATTTGTTTGTTTGCTATTTTTATTATAGGACAGTCTTTATTTCTTTTTCATGTTTGGAGGATATTTTTGCAGGATATAATATTCCAGGGTTAAGGTTATTTTCCATCAGCACTTTGCATATGTCCTGCTACTCTCTCCTGGGCTATAAGGTTTTCACTGTTTCCAGACATATTGGGGCTTTTTTATATGTTATTTTTTTCTTTTTTCTTGCCTCTGTTGGGATTTATTTTTTTTTAACCTGTGACCATGGGAAGCTTGATTATTAAGTTCCTTGAGATAGTATGGTAGGGGTTAAATTTGTTTGGTGTTCTAAAGCCTTCTTGTACCTGAATATTGATATCTTTCCCTGGGTTTGGAATTTTTGTCTGTCATTTTTTTTAATGAATTTTCTACACCAGTCTACCTTCTATCCCCTATTTAAGACCAATAGCGCTTGGATTTTCCCTTTAAGGTTATTTTCTAAATTTTTCAGATGTGTGGCATTCTTTTTTATTCTCTGTTTTTCTCTTCTATTTTCAACAGCCTTTTATCAAGCTCACTAATTCTTTCCTTTGCTTGATCAATTCTGTTGTTGAGACACTCTGATTAATTTCTTAGTTCATCAAGTGAATTTTATAACCTCAGAATTTCTGCCTTTTAAAAAATTATTTCAACCTCTATGTTACATTTCTCTGCTGTGCTTATAATTCTTTCTCTGTGTTATGTTGAAGCATTGAACCTTTTTAGGACACATGTTTTGAATTTTTTGTCTAAAAGCTCACATATCTCTATCACTATAGGATTTGTCACTGGTACCTTTATTTAGTTCCTTTTATGAGATTATTAATTTTTTTTGGATGTTCTTGATGATTGTGGATATCTGACAATGTCTAAGCATTGAAGACTTAGGTATTTATTTTAATCTTTCCAGTCTGGATTTGTTTGAACTAGTCCCTCTTGAGAAAACTTTTGAGATATTCAAAGGGAATTGAGTGCTGTGAGACAGATCTTTCGTCATTGAAGCCATATCAGCATAGGGGGTGTCCCAAGCCCAGTAATGATATGACTCTTGCAGACTCCTGGTGGTGCCATCTTGGTGGACTTGGGTAAGATATGGGAGAATTCCAGAGGTTAGCCTGTAAAGTCTATTACTCTCTTCCTTCACTCTCTATGCTAGGCTCCTGGACTTGCAGGAGCAGTGACAGGTATTCCTTTGTGGCCACTGCAGTTAGGGCTGTTCCAGATCACACCTAAAGCCAACCCAGTCTCACTCAAAGCCCATGGTGACTACTTCTTGGCTACTTTTGATATTTTTCCAAGCTCAAGGGCTATTTAATTACCATGTGGAAAATCTTGTTAGGACTGAGTCCTTCATTTAAGGGAAACATATTTTCTTCTGGGCCAGAATGGATCTCAAAGTGCCATGCAGGAACTAAGACCTTGATTCAGTTCTGCTTTGTACTTTACTGTGGCTGAGATGGTACCCAAGTTGCCAAACAAAGTCCTCTGAAATCTTCCCTTTCTTTTCCCCAAGTGAAAGAAGACTCCCTAAGTCATACTGCCTGTATTTGGGGGGAGGCAGGTGACACAGGCACTTGGCTTGGCCACCCCCACTGGTATCTCACTGGGTCTTGTGAACTCCAAGTCCACTAGCTCTGAGCCAACACAGCTGTAGGAATTGCACAAGGCCTGAAGCTGCTGTGGCTTGACTGCCTTACATATTTATTCCAGGTCCCAGCCCACTTTTTGTTGGCTGGTAGTGAGGCTGGCCAAAACTCAGGTTTCTGAGTGGAGATGATTTCCCTTTGGCTAGGCTAAATTCTCTCTTCATGGGTACTGGCAGAAATCTTCCCTGTGCCATGTTCCCCAGATGGCCCAGAGTTTCAATTCAAAGCTCCATGATCACTTTACTATCTTTCCGCTGGGCACACAGAGAATGTCCACTCAGCGTGTTGGTACAGCACTGCTGGGGATGGAGAAGTAGGCATGTTGGAAATGCAAGATTGTCTTTTTTTACCCTCCACAGTATCTTTTTCTTTGTTATAGTGTTAAAATCAGGTTGTATGATCACTCACTGATTTTTGGTTCTTCTACAGGTGTTTGCTTGTGTGGGCAGTTGTTGAATTAGGTGTTCGTGCAGAGGGACAATTGCTGGAGGTTTCCATTTGGCAATATTGTTCCAGTAATGTTTTCTTAATTGCCGACACCAGCCCAGTAATGGCCATTTTTTGATAATGGCCCATGTTTGTAGCCCTGCTGTCTTGAGCTGTGTTATCTAGAATCATTTCCCCAAATTTATGATGACAATTTATAATACTTTATTCATATAATGAGCCAAACATGACAATTTTATTTGTGATACAAAATACTTCAATGAAGATTATGTGCTGAGCCTTTTTGAACGTGAGCAATCAGAATGTATTCTTTGTCTTACATTGTGGTTTTTAAAAAATGAAGCAACTAAATGAAATCTAGGAAAATCAGCCATTTGTAAGAATGGCATTCCGGAGATAATAGATTTTGAAGGAAATGAGGAAGGAAATGTTCTGTCAAAATGATTGTACTTACTATGTTGTCATTTGATGCTTATATTCTTTATATCACAGCAGTGTGGTAGGAAACCACAAAACCAGCTGAAATGCTATTATATAAAGGAGTTATTTACCCAAATCTGTGAATAATGTAGTGCTTTCTTTTTGGCAGAAGATAATTGGAGAAAAATACCATGCACTGAATTCGAGACTTCATATTGGACGTCCTCAATGGAAACTTCTGTTTGATGAAATAGCAAAATGTAACAGAGGGTAAGTATATTATATCTGGTAAAATTTAAGATGTGGCTAATGATTAAATTATGTCCAAATCATTGCATGAAATTTTCAAAGATGGGTGACCAACAGTGGATTTACAAATTACAAAGTCACTTAAACACTCCTTATCACTGTCAAAGGAGAAAGCAAAGCTGGTATTGTAATGCCAAATAATTAAAATGTGGCTTAGAAATCGTCTATAATGTATATATGTACTAGCCTCTCCTACTTTGTTTATAAATTTTTGTAGACCTATGTTGAAAATGGTATTCTTTACTGTAGCATACGTTAGGTGATCATGGGTAAGGTCTTCAAAATCATATGTTAAACAAGAGAACTTTACAAATAATTCTAACAATGAATGCATTTAAAAATCAAATCTTTGTACTTTTTCAGCAGAATGTATACCTTTGAAAGAACTCGTCATTGTAATATACAGTCTTTAAACCTGGAGTACTTCCACATGTAATTTTTTTGAAAATATAATTTTGAAAAGAATCTTGATTTTATGGACTGACTATGTGTCTGTGATCTGAAGAAATTACTGTTCAAGGAAAGTCAGTCATTTTAGAACAGCAACTACTCCACCCCTTTATCTTCTGTAAACTTACTAGAATGGGGAGCAATGATCTATAAGAATACTAACAGAATTTTGAAAACTGTATACCCATTCATACATTTTAAAATTTATATCTAAATAGTTTCATCATAGCTCCAAAAGATGTAATTTCTAACATAGTGGTGATGTCAACATTTTACAATTAAAGTAATTCCTTTATTTATTATTAATTAATTACCAGTTTATATATACTAGAATATAAATATCATGGCTATGTCATACCAACCTCTTTTATTATAAATATACGCAAAAAGCTCTTCCTTTAGTAGTTGGAAATGGAAATTTTACATTATTCTTATTTTTCCTTGATCTTAAATTTCTATTTCATTTATGCATAGTATTTTATCAAAATTCAGTAAATTTTTATGTTTAGGCTAACTGTACTTTCATTGCTAAACTATACTTCTGCTACAAGAATACAAGTTTAAAAATGTCTATTTCATTTTCAAAATTTTCTGTAAAAATAAAAGGTTTGAGTGTTAATGTTTACTCTGGCTTAAGTTATTATAATTACTAGCATATAGTTGATCACTTTATAATTGTTGAACTATATTTTGGTAAATATCAAAGAATATTGGATTCTAAATGCCATGGTCAGCTTAAGTAAATTTTATTAAAAACCAAATTTATGAAGTCATGAATGGTTATTATTTATTGACAGAAACACTGATTCAGGATGTCCCCTGGCTCTACCTGCAAAGATTTTCTTTCAGAAATTATGGAATGCTGCCTGAGAAGCAAAATATAAAAAGGAATAAGGTTACCCTTGTAGTTCAGATTACAGCCATGTTTGAAACTACTTCTGTAATCTTTCCCTTTCCTTGATTAAATAGTTTTGCGATGGAGAGGGAAGCATTATTATGAAGTAGAGGTCCTTTATAATATTCTAGGAGCTAGTTAAGATGAACTTCAGGAAAAACAAAGCCTCAATTCCTTTCCCATCTTTCTCTAGTATCTCCCATTTTAGATGGGATGATCTTATTATACTCACCTGGCTCTTGCTATGCAACCCCCCCCCCCAGCTATTAATGTTTCTCTTTAATAGAATTTAATGACCTCTGATAAGAAATTTTTTATTCGTTTTCATAGTATATTGCTGAAAACTTTGATGATTTCTTTGCTTAATTCTGAAACCAAATCCTCAAACACCAGAGCATCATTAACAGGTTGGGATTGTTGGTTCCTTCAGAGAATTATTAAGAATTCCTGTTTGTTATATGGTTCATGTTTTAGGGCAATCTAGTGTATTTTTTTTTTTTTGGTATTTTGTTCTTATTATGGAGACAGAGAGGTACTTTAAGAAGAGCAAATGTGCACCACTTGCTGTTGACATTTCCTACAACACTTTTGCTTAACATGTTTGCTGGGGCAGCCACCTGAAATGTATTATATTTTTAAAGGATTTTTATTTATTTATTTTATTCAAGCTGTTGCCCTGGGTAGAGTGCCGTGGCATCGCAGCTCACAGCAACCTTTAACTCTTGGGCTTAAGCAATCCTCTTGCCTCAGCCTCCCAAGTAGCCGGGACTACAGGCACGTGCCACAATGCCAGGCTGTTTTTTGGTTGCAGGTGTCATTGTTGCTTAATAGGCCCAGGCCGGGTTCGAACCTGCCACCATAGGGGTATGTGGCCAGTGCCCTGCCAACTGAGCAATGGGCAGCACCTAAAGAATTTTTAAATAGCATACTTAGGAAAAGAATAAATCAGCATCTTAAGGTCTCATTAACTGGACAAAAAGCACTATTCAAATGGAAGGTTTCATTTAAGAAGCAGCATGTTGGTTAATCTCTTGCACATAAATTGCTCAAAGAATAAATGGAGATAAATATTGGGAAGAGAGACATATAAATCAAACTTTTTAATACTGTATGTTGGGCAACAGCTTTTAATTTTCAGAAAGTGATTAGGTATTAAAACAGTAGGCATTATTAGTTTAGCATACTGTGTAGAATACAAATTTAAATTGGATTAAACACTCCTGGGCCCAGAGATGATAACTGGTAACTCTTTGTTGTGTATTTTTTCGGAAGCTTTTATAAGTTTGTGTGTTTGTATGTGTGTATTTCTGAAATTATATGTGAACATGTATGTGTATTTTATGTACATCTCTATATACATATGCACATATATACATGCATATTTAAAATGTAAACCTTAATTTTGGGTCCAAAATTGAATCTGTAGTATATAATTCTTCAGCTGACTTTTAAATGATGAACTCATACAGTGATCGTGGATAATTCATACCTCACAGTATTCTGAAATATGGATAACATGACCGTTACTACCCTGACTATGGACATTCAGTTTACCTCTAGTTCTTCACTGTTACAAAGAGATCTGTGGTAATTATCTTTGTATGCTTTTTCAAATTAGAGTATCGTAATAAATAGCTAAGGATATCTGAAGTGTAATTGCTGGCTCAAACGATTTGCATATTTAGGTTCTGCTCTTCTTTTTCGGTGGGGACTCAGAAGGAGCTCATCCGCGGGTTGGAGAAAGATTTCTCACACCAGGAGTAGAATAGTTTTGGAAAGAAACTTTAATTTTCTTGGGAAATAAAGGAAAAAAGAATAGAGGGAGGGAGGAAAATCTTGAAGAAGGAAGGAAGGAAGGAAGGGAGGGAATGAGGGAAGGTGAAGGAAGGAAGGAAGGAAGGTAGAGCGGTTGTTTCTCTTACTTTCAGTTAGTTTCTTTTTCCTCTGTTAGTTAGATTGTTAGTAAAGCCACCTTTCACCTACCAAACCCAATAGGATGATAATCAACTTATATTTTGTACACATTTTTGAGAGTGGATGCTTTCTTATGTGACATTTTAATTCCTCTAAACATCATATTAGCTACATCTTACAAATTGTGATATGTTTTGTTTTCATTTATATCCAGTTCAAAACATTTTTAATTTTCCACGTTATATATTTTTTTGACCCATGGGTTATTTAGAAGTACACTGTTGTTTAAGAATACCTCTTTTCCTCTTCTCCCATTTTACGAGAAAGGCATATAAGATTCTAAAACTCACTGGGCAGTTGAATCTCTTCATACTGAAGGATCCCAGATATACATGTAAAATAAATGTGTACGCATGTTTCTCCGAAATCATAAAAAATTGAAAAACATATTTTTTAATCTCCAAATATGTCAGAATTTTCCAGATGTCTTTTTTGTTGTTGATTTCTAGTTCAATTGGGATTTGATCTAAAAGCATACTCTCTGTGATTTTAATCAGATAAAATTTATTGACACCTGTATTATTGCCTGCAATATGATCTGTCTTGGTGAATTCAAGGGATAAGTCCCACCTAGCTATCTGTGTTTTATGATGTCTTTAATATAATTGTGATGAAGCCAAAACTGGAGAAACATTTTTCAAGGTTTACAGTGTACACCATTAGCTTATCGTGGTCTACTTGAAATAATCTTAAACCTCTTCATGTACCTCCATCCCTTTGTCCCTTTTGCTGTTGATGCCACTCATTGTACCTATATGTAAGAGATCTGATAATTAAGTTTGCAAACTCATCCTAGAAAAAGTGCTGTGCACCTCATTGCTAATTATCACTATGGTCACCTTTAAAGTACCTGCCTTGGGAAGCTAAGCACTGACACCAGTTCCTACTCCACCCTTCAGAGCAAATTTGGGACTCTTTTACTGGAATGACTATCAGAGCTGTCATCCTATGAAGGCTGAAAATTAAGTTCATGAACTTGCCAGTTGGCGCATACATTGGCAGCACTGTACAAACAACTCAGTAAGGTCTGTTTCCTGTTTTTTTGTGTCATACTACAACATCTCTGATGGTCATTCCATAAAAAGAGTACTTTGTTTTTGTTTTTTTTTTAATGGTATCATTTATTCATACTCAATAAAATAATTTCCTTAATATCAAGTAGTACCCAGTTCACATTTAGGTCACAATTGTCTCAATAAACACATGTCTTATTAAAGTTGGTTTGTTCAAATTATAATAATACTATATAAATCAAATGCAATGCATAAACCTTATTTAGATGCTAATTTGAATAAAAAGAGTACTTTGAAGGTGACACTTTAAAGGTGACCACAGTAATATGTAGCAAAAAGGTATGTATCTAGGATGAGTTTGTAGATACATATTTGGCCTTGTATGTTTTAAATTTCATTCTTCTATTATTTTCCCTTGTTTGATACATCAGTTTGATGGTAAAGAGATTAGAAGTTAGACAAATGTACATCTTATATTTACTCACAGGTTTACTATTTAGTGATCTTCCTTCCTTTGGGCAGATCAAGTTTCCATCTGATTTTATTTTCCTTCTTTCCGTTTTTCTTTATTATACCTTATACTGCTGTGTAGTAAATTCTTTCAGCTTTTGTTTGTTTGAAAAGTTCTTATTTCATCTTCAGTTTTGAAGGACACTTTTGTTTAGTATGAAAATTTGCTTGTTATAGAATAGTTGATATTTTGTTTTAGTTTTCAGCTCTTTGAAGCATTGCTTCCTAACTTAAATAGGTTATGACAAGTTCACTTTCACTCATATCTTTTATCTTCTGTTTATAATTTCTCATGTATCTTTCTACTCTATATGTTTTCTCCCAGTCCCCACTGGTTTTCAGCATTTTATTGTAAGTTTCCTTGCTGTAGGTCTGTTCACTTTTTTTTGGTTGCAGGCTTTGTTCTCTGTAAGTTTCAATTTGCTGTTTTCAAGTTTGCATACCTTTTCTATATGTTTTCTTCCAGTCCCCACTGGTTTTCAGCATTTTATTGTAAGTTTGCTTGCTGTAGGTCTGTTCACTCTTTTTTTTTTTTTTTTTTGGTTGCAGTCTTTGTAAGTTTCAATTTGAAGTCTTCAAGTTTGCTTACCTTTTCTTTTGCAATACCGTTCCTTTTCTTAACCCATCCATCATTTCAAGTATTTCATTTCATCTCTATAAGTTCTATTTGGGCCTTTTCAAAATTCTTCCATTTATCTTCTCTTTGACTATATAAAGCATATATATTATCATTGTTTCAATGATCATGTCTGATAATCTTTTTATCTCTGTCATTCTTGGCTTGTTTCTATTAAAATATCTGGCTTTTTGTATTAGTTTCTGAGAGCTACCATGACAGTATATCCCAGACAAGTAAACTGAATGACATAAATTTATTTTCTCATAGTTTTAGTGTCTAGAATCCCATGCACAAACTCATTTTTACCTTACATGTTCACATTTATTCTTCTTATAAAGACTCCAGTAAAAATGAGTTAGGACCTACCCTGATAGCCTAATTTTAACTGAATGATTTCTTTAGAGGCTGTCTTCAAATATAGTCACATCCTGAAGTACTGGGAATTAGAGCTTCAACACATGAATTTGATGGTGAAACAATTCAGCCACTATAGCACTATAGCACTAGTGCCACTATAGCACTCCTAATTATAGTTCATATTGTCTTTTTTGTTTCATTCTTGGTAATTTTTGATTGAATGACATACATTTCTAACTTTGAATATTAGATGCCAAATTTTAATTTATTCTTGTCAATGGTGTTGGACTTTCTCTGGCATGCAATTGCATTACTTGGGTTCAATTTGATCTTTGTAAGACTTGCTATTAAGATTTGTCAGTGCAGTTCCAGAGCAGCTTTTAGTTTAAGGCTCATTTTATCAACATCTCTTTTTTCTCTTCAGATAAGGTGATACCTTTCTAAGAATACTAACCATTGCCCTCTTGTATTATAGGACTTTCCATTCCAGTTTGTAGACTACAAGTTACTAGCAGCCCTGTGTAGACTCTGGTTGTTGTTTGGTCTGTTGATTCTTATCTCGCATGAGAAAATTAATAATAAGCCAAAATTTGAGGACACCCCCCTAGAGATTTCCAGAGCTTCTTTCTATGGATCCCTCCTTCTCTTTCATATTCTGCTCAATAAATTCTAGCTGGTTCGTCCTCCATGAACTCCATTCTTTGTCTCCTGAACTCATGGAGGCTACCAGTCTGCTTGAGTTTCTCCTGTCTGTGCTGCAGCCTGTAGATTGCCTCCAGGCAATAAGCAGAGGCAACGGACAGACTTAGCTTGGGTTTTTATTTCATTTTTTCAGGTATCATTTTTATGCATTGCCTTTTGTCCAGTGTCTGAAAATACCTGTTTCATATATAGTAGAACCTCTGTAAGTTGAGCAGCAAAGGGACTGTTACAAATTGGTCAATATGCAGAAATGGTCAACATAAGGACCCAGAACTACTGCACTGACACCTACATGTAGTACATGTTTAATCTCTGAAAATTAGGTCACCTTGAGGGGTGGTCAATGTAGGGAGGTGGTCACCTACGGGGGGTCTGTCATACTGATGCTTTTTAAAATTTTTCTTTTAAAGGATAAATTAGTCTTTCATGGTTCTTTATTTCATTTTTTCGAAGTGAAAAGTTTTAACAAAACAATTTTTTCAGTATCTATTATAAACTTTTGGTATGTATTTAAATGGATTTACTATTTTTTATTCAGCACCAATTATTCTGAGATAATTAAGACATTGTATTTGTCTAAGATGTGATATGAAATGTTAATTTTTTATAGCCTAGGGAGAATTCAATGCAAATCATCAAACAATGGGGAAAGATTAATTTGAAATACTATTCATTTCCTGGGATTTAGTCTATTTGTTAGGAATATGTATTATTTAACTACTTAAATTTGATGTTACAGAATAATAAAAACTGCTTTTTTTTTTACAATTATTGCTATGCATAAATAAAAAGAAAATACATCCAGATTAATATACCTTCTGTTTCAGTGTTGTTATAAATTATTCACTTAAAAACATTCTTTCAAACTAGCAATGACTTTTCTCTCCCTTTATTCATCACTACTCATGCAAATCCATGTGGAAACATTAGAAAAATGTGTATACAGTGTCTATTAATAATAAAAGAAGAATTGACATGGTTCAGTGGGGGCTACACAAATAGGCAAAAGTCACTTGTTTAGCAATTTACATCTATCATTTGCTGCTCTTTATAGGTTTCTGATTTCACCAATGGCATGTACTGAAAATACCAAACAGATTGATCAGTAACTGTCTGATAATAAGTTAATTTGTGCTCTTAGTTACATTTTTTGAATTATCCTGAATTCTAGTACGAAAAGCATCAGGTAAATAAAACATTTTCCTATTGGTTGTTTACATTTGGAAATTATTAGAAACTTTTTTCAACATGTCAAACAGCAAGGAATTAAGTTTGTTAACAACTTAAACCCGAAGTCCCTAACCTCTGGGCCACGGACTGGCACCAGTTTGGGGCCTGTAAGCAGCTGGGCCCAGAGCAGGAGGTGAGCTACCGGCAAGCAAGGGAGGCTTCGTCTATATTTCTAGCCACTCTCCATTGCTGTATCACTGCCTGAATTCCACCTCCTGTCAGATAAGTTGCAGCATTAGATTCTCCCAGGAGCAGAAACCCTACTGTAAACTGTACATGTGAAGGATCTAGGTTGCATAATCCTTATGGACATCGAGTGCCTGGTAATCTGAAGTGGAGATGTAATGCACTTGAATCATCTTGAAGCCAACCCCCTCACTCCCCTGGTCAGTAGAAAAACTGTCTTCCACGAAGTCAGCCCATGGTGCCAAAAAGGTTGGGGACCACTGTCTTAAACCATGCTTCTCATCATGCTTTGCCTAATTTTCCACCTAATTTTCTATTTCCTCCCCCTCTCTTTCCAGGAAAACAGTTGGTGTTTTCTGTTGTGGACCCAATTCCATTTCCAAGACTCTTCATAAACTAAGTAACCAAAACAATTCGTATGGGACAAGATTTGAATACAATAAAGAATCCTTCAGCTGAGACCTTTCCCATGAGCCAGGAGTCTAAAGATGGAATGAGTGCAATTTCTAAGACTACGCAACTCAGCTGAATCAAACAGCTATGTTGTGCCAAAGAGTAGCAAGGTTGTCTTATTTATGATTATTTAAAATGGAAATGCAGAAAATGTGGCAAGATGACAGGTCGTATTAAATGTTTAATCTGGAAACCAAAGAAGCCCCAAAGAACATTTGATGTGATGATTCACTTTTCAATTCTCAAATTAAAAGAAAACTATTAGATGCACAGTGTTGATTTTTATAGCAGATTCAAGAACTCTCTAGCGAGAAGCTGAACTCGCTCACTCTGAGGCTTATAGCAACAGTCCTTTTTAAATTGTTTTGGTTGAACCAACGCAAGATTGAACAAAATTAAAAATTCATTGAAACACAGATTGCATTTCCTATGATGTATATAAACAGAATAGCTTTAGTTTGGAAGAGCTCCAGGCAACTGTATTAAATGTTTGAAAATACACCACAGGACTCTGTATTAATACGGGTAGATAACATATCTAAACTTTTTCACTACTTACACTAAAACCTCTAGTTGTTGTCTAGACTATATGCTGACTGAACCATGTGCAAGTGTTACTATCGCATCTATTTTTAGGAGCTTTCTTTCTTCCTATTCCTCAAGGTAAATATGCCCTCTCTGAACATGCATTAGACATGATGATTTAACAGACCCTTGTTTGTTTTCAATTTATTTAGTCTGTTGCTATTGCATAGTAATGAAAATATCACTACCATAAATTATAAAGGGACGTATATGTGAATAGCTCTTTTTCCTTTTTAGGCATTTTAGCTTCTATATTTTTTTCCACTTTTTCCCAGGCACAATTTATTTTAGGTCATAGCTTTTGTAAGATGCTCTGTTTAAATTGCACTTTGAGAACAAAGGGCATCATGTCTGTCAGGAGGCACTGAGATATAAGATTTCTTTAACTTCTCACACATTGGTTTATGATGGAGATGTCAAAAGTGTAGTCACACTTCTGAATAGTAAAACCTGTATTTTACTTTCTACACAAGAAGAAATACTTCATCACTTTTTCAGATTTAAGTTCAGAGTCAAGAACTTATTGTTGCACTGCTTGGTATCCTGAGATTCCACAGGGACTTATGGGGTTTAAAGTCACTGCTGAGACTACACTGTGTAATCTTACTGGTTTATGTGCCCTGGCTATTCTTGGTTCAGAGGAAAAACCCACATTACTACCTTAAGAATTAAGGTATTCATATAATTTAGTGATTTCGTTCAGTAGATATTTATCAATCAGTTGGTATTTAACAAATATAACACATAGCTGAAATCATCAGTGGGACTTTCCTTGCCACATATGATAGAAGCGACTGTTATTTTTTGCTACAATTCACCATTAGCAACCAAGCATGCTAAACTATCAGCACTGAATGACCATAAGCACATTTACTTACAGGTATTTCTTTCTTTCCTTGGAATTCATTCTTCCTTCTGTGGAAAGAAGATGAGTCAGAAAAAGTGATGGGAAATGTGCAATGCTCCTGCAGATTTTGCTCTGAAAGCATATTTAATAACCAGTACAAGTTTTCATAAAAACGCATGACAGAAATAACTAGTAAAAGGAAATCTGAGTTAGCCCAGGCTTAATGTGCAATACTGACATTTTTCTTATCATAATTTATTTATGTGATTATATTAGCACACTTAATTTCAACAAACCAGATAGAAGAGTTTTCAAGTTTTCAAAAACTAAAGATTATATTTCAAAGCAGGTGTGCTATTACAGATAATCCTCCTGGCCTATTTTAAGTTCTAGTAGATGTTTAAATGGTCAGCATTAAATACAAGTAATTTTTATTTCTGAAGATGGAAATGAAATCAGGCCTTCATCATACATGTTTAAGAAAGTTTTGTTTTGAAGGATTTGGGGGGATAATTCTTGTCATACAAGTCTTAAATCACTAATTGTAGTGGCAATAAATGTTAAAATTGGAATGATGTCTTTGAAGTTTCTCTAAGTTCACTTTTCCTTTGCAGCAAATAAAGCAGCATGTGTGTTCACAAGACTATGCAAGTTAAAGAAACACAGTCTACTTGCCAGGAATTAACACTGGAGTGCAAACTAGCATGAGCAGCCTTAGGAATTTAGGTTCCAGGCGTATCTAAATATAGAAAATTACTTCCCTAGCTTGGAGTAAAATCCTTATTGGACTAGATCAGTAATTAATAATCATTTTGGGATGATGTATCTTTTTGAGAACTTAATTTAAAATGCTTTAAGCAATACTTTACATACAATTTGGGGGAGCCTAAAAACAATCTCTAAAAATGACACCTTTTTAAGAACTTATGCACAAAGTGATTATTTCTACAGGCCTTTCTACGTATACATTTCATTCTTTTCTTTGGTAATTTTGGAAAAGGAACTATCAATTTTTCATAGAATTATGCTAAGAAATTCACTTTGTAGATAAGAACAGAGAATCCAAAAAGACATTAAATTGGTTTTTAATCTTCTTTATTTCCCTTCTTACACAAGGGAAGTTGTCATTTTCATATACAAATAATACTTAACTCAGATTGATACACACACACACATACACATACTATACATAAATACATGTGCAAGTTAGTTTGCTTTTTAAAAAAATATTCAGATTAAAAGTGAAATGCTTGATATTTCTTCACTTAGTGACTTAAAAATATAAGTTAAGGGTCTGATAGTATAGGTAATAAATGCTATGTAGACAAGGCATGGGCCAAATTAATTTAATCTATACAGCCTTGTTATTTACAACCCCCCAAATCAATGCTTACTTGGAGTATTCATAGCAAGTAATAGATTTGAAATACAAGGCATTGTTAAAGAGACTTGCTACAGGCAAATGGGCTGTTGTCATCAATAGATAATGTTTGTGCTGAAGAAGGTTAATTATATTAAAGAGGGAAAAAAATTGAGAAAAAAATTTTTTTCCCTTAAAGGTGTTTACCCCAACTGAACAGTGAGTTTTCTAAATAAACCAATGGGACACAGTTTTAAGTTGTTATTCATGATAAACAGATTCCTATCCTTGTGCTAGGTAGGTATTTTCATATCCACTTATACTACAGAAATATTAAATAAGGAAGTTAGCAGCAACCTTATTTTGCAGTTGAGGAAACTAAGGTCCGCATTTGCTTTAAGTCACTCCTTAAGTTTGAGGTAGAGTTAAGAGAACTCTATTTTTCTAATCTCTTCTACTGAAAGGCTCCTCTCACCTCCCTAAAAAATTTACATCTAAAAAAACATCTAGTTCTGTTAGTTTATATCTTCCTATAAAAATCCTTCTTTGTGCCAAGTGGAAGGTAAGGCACTGAGTGTTAATTCTAGACCCAGGTGCAGGAAATTACATTCTTTCTAATCTGTCTTCTCATTTTAAATTTGTTGATCTTATATATTTTTCTGATTTTCAGATATAAGTTTATAAATATGATAATTGTGCTAAAGATACTATGTTTCCAGAATTTTTGTATTAGAGAAATCTGTCATAGTGTGGTTTCTAGGAAATACTAATACTATGATATTATATTTAGGTTCAGAGATGAAAATCAAAACTTCACCAACCAGTAAAACAGGGAAAAGTTGATATTAAAACAAATGACTACTGTTCTCGGTTCACATGACCATAACTCGATTCTTGTCCAGGAGAAAAGTCAGGCTTTTGTAAACCAGTGAGACAGGAAATAAATGAAATCAAGCTTAAGGAGATTGGCATTTACTTCCACTACCACAGGACAAGGGGAACTCACTGTTCTCATTTTCATCCCTCTGTCTAAATATCCTTTTTATTGTCCCAACGTCTTTCTTTTCTTCTTTACTATTCGCAAAAGACAGAATTGCAAAAGCTAGCTAGACCAAGTTTACCCCTGAAAAGCAGCATAAGACTTCCAATTCTTAGCAAAGAATGGTGCATTAAAAAAGACATGAAGAAAGGCCATGTGAATCATTTAAAATCAGCAGGAAGTTAAATAATGTCACCTTATAACAGAGCCCAATAATCAGAATGAAGTGTTAAACTACTCATCTCCTGGGAGCAAAATTGGGGGGGGGGAGGTCAGAGAAATAAAAATATTTGACACATCAGGACACACACATATACATATAATAACTAAAAAAATCCTCAAATGTGGCTAGAAAAATGTCAAAGAACATGTTTTGCCAAGTTTTAGGAAGCCTTTCACATTTTCAATGCCATTAATATTGGAGCACGAAGCTTTACTTTTGATTAAAATTATATCTGACTTCTTTAAGAAATAGAGATTTTATGAGCTGGTATTTTACTTGGAGAGGACCTCGACATTTAGATGAGAACCGGCACTCCATAAATACTTTCCATATACAAAGCAATAAAGGACGGGAGGGTGCCATGCTTCGGTTGCACACACCGCGCATTACGATTCTGTCATTGCAAGGTCATATTTTATAGCTCTCATCCTTCCACCCAGGGGATGAAAGCCTTAACAAATGCAGACTGAGAAACATGTGCTTTCCGTTGTGTCAGAGCAGTGTGTCTGTTCCCTTATACCAGCATATTCATTTCAACCTAGTTATCCATTTACTATACATTGCAATTCATTTTAGTGGTGAGAAATCTCCATAGTTCATAAAATGAGGCTTTACTTAACTGCTCCAAATATACTACAGCCAAAGCATGGGCTAAAGAGAAAGCAGTTAAATCCTCTCGGTTTGGTTCTCCAGCTCAGCTTTAATGGGAGGCAAAGTACCTTACTGCATGTGCGTTGGAGCGTGACCTGGGTTGTCCCTTGTGCTCTGTGAGTAGATGTTCCATACAGTTTATTCTCCAGTTTCCTAGGTACTATTCAGTACCTAAACTATTTGGTTTAGGAAATTATCAATTTTTGAGTCCACTTGGCATCTTTAATGACAGAAACCATTAGCCACAGCATCCTCTTCACTCTGTAACCACTGTAGGTGTCTGAATAAAGTGACAACACTGGCACATTCTCAGGGCAGGCACATTCTCAGTACCATGTTTCGGTTGCTCTAACCTTGTAGTATTGATCACAGTCCAGTAAAGTGGGAATGAGAAAGTGGAGAGAGGGGAGAAGGGAGGGAGAAGAGGGCTCACCGTGTATGTCTACCAAGTGCAATTACACCTTTATTTAAAGATGACAATTATCTGCGTACCAAATGGCATAAGCAGGAGATGTTTTTCTTTTCATTAAAATTTGTTTTAATATCAGAGGTGAGAAAAGTAGAAATCACTTTCAGAAGTGGAAACTCAATGGACTACAGTGCTTTCCTACCCTGAGAATGTGCCGGTGTTGTCACTTTATTCAGACACCTACAGTGGTTGCAGAGTGAAGAGGATGCTGTGGCTAATCAGAAGACTTGGAGCCTTCATCTCTGAACCGTACTACACCACTTAACATAAAAATGGGAATGCTATCTACTCCTAATAGGCAGAGATGGAGGGGAGCAAGATTTTGAGGAGGGCAGGAGAGTGTGGTGAAGAGAGAGATTTCCTGGGCAAATCTTTCTTAGTAGCATTTTTTGATAACAGAGTAAAAATAAAGCACTGTTGTAGAAAATTTTAAAAAGGGGGAGGCGTTTATGAGTCAAAGTCCATTGTAACTGAAAGATGTATAATTTTTTTTTTTTTTTGACACAGAGTCTCGCTTTCTCACCCTTGGTAGATGCCATGGCATCATAGCTCACAGCAACCACCAACTCTTAGGCTCAAGTGATTCTCTTGCCTCAGCCTCCCAAGTAACTGGGCCTATAGGTGCCTGCCACAATGCCTGACTGTATTTTTAGAGACTGGGGGTCTCTCTTGTTCAGGCTGGTCTTGAACCTGTGAGCTCAGGGCAAGCCAGCTGCCTCGGTTTCCCAGGAAGCTAGGATTACAGACGTGAGCCACTGTGCCTGGCCTGTTTAATTCCTTTTAATGAATAAGTAGGGAAATGCCCATCGACAGCCAATCAGTATCACTCTCTTTGTTCTGAGATCCTTATAAACAACCCACCTGCTACAATACATCCAATATTTTCTTTCTGAATTCCTCCTAGGTAAATTTGGGCTAAATTTACCCCGTGGCTAAAGACAGGTATATTGACTGATTTGTGAAAATCGATTTAAAATTACAGAGGATGATATAAATTATCGTATTTATTTAAGATTTGATGGAAGAAAAAGTAGGTGTTTATGAGACATCCCACTGAATAAAACCTATGTCTTAAGACTAGAACTAATTGACCGTGGCTACTTTTTCTTAGATAAGAATAAATTTTTGCTTTTTTATTCTTACTGAGGATACTTTACATTACGTATTTTTATCAAAGCCTCACATTATTTTATAGATCTTTATATTTACATTGTAGTGTATTTTTATGATGGATTATAAGAATAATCACTTCAAGAAAAATGACATTCCACAATAATGTGCAGTAATACTTTCCAAGTTTCACAGCTTCATGGTGGGAGGTTTTGCAGTTGGAGGAAATATAATCCTTCTTTGAATGTGTAAGACGCTCAATAATCCAGGTGCGGCATTTGTTTTTTGTTGTCTAGTTAAATGAAACCACAAGGCTATATGGTGCTGGGGAGGAAGCACAAAATCAAATTCAATACTTGTAAGAATTTAAAAAGATGCATTTATTTTTATATGTAAGTTTATTCCTGCAGATGCTCCATGGACAACTCTATTTTGGAACATGACATGTACTTAAAAGCTAAAGAAATAAAGGTTGGTCAAACATACTTACATTTTTTTCCCTTGTAACCCAACTATGCACTTCTGACAGTAATGCAAGTAATCATGAATTTTCTGCAGAATTTTGATAATACAATAGGGTTTTCATCCAGACAAAAGACCAAATAGTCAGACTGGTCTTACATGTGAAGGTAACAAAGAAGCCATATTTAAGAATATTCCTTTAGAACGTTTTGATAGCAGTCTAATTTCCAAGCTTCTCAACACTTTTGTAATTTCCTCTTAGCACGGTATACAATTGAGAATTAAGCATTCTGATAGTTATATTTAATATTCTGGAGTTGAGATTTTGATTTTATTTTTGTTTGTTTTGGGCATTAGTCTCAAGTCTCATTTATGCCTATTAAAATTAGAACATTAAATAGTGATACAATTTTAAAATGTCAAAATTATCTATATTTTCTGGATTGAAAATTAATAAAATGCAATATGTTTATTATACAGTATAAATGTTTAGTTTTTATATTTGATCATTGAGGAGTTTACCTAAACATTGAGTATACTGTACATACTTAAACCAACGTAATAACTCCTGCTTACAGATTTCTGCTATTTTTTTTCTGATTTATCACCATTGCCCTTTTTTGAAGTCTTTGAATTACTTAAAATTAAGAATAATAATAGAGTAACCCTCAAGTTTGTCTGACGTTTACATATGAGCCATCTGCCCCGAGTCCTGTTCTTGAGACCTGTATTACACTGGCTTCCTCATCAGTAAATTGCAGACCAGAATTTTCTCTAAGAATCATTCTAGATATATTTTGTATTTCTGTATTGCCTATGAATTTCAGTAAAACCTATAAATGTATAGTCATCAGAATGAATAGAAAGGCATTCCTACACATGATCCCTATACATGTGGTCACCTTTATTTTGGTTCCAAGATGTCTCATAAGGTATACCAAATGGGAATTCCTTCTTGCATCTGGAGGACAAAAGATACTTTCTTTAGAATAAAAAACATTGTTATCCATATTTCTAAATATATGCTCTTTACATTAAATTATTATTCATCATTTCCTTTCATCTAAAAGTCATTCATGGGTCAAATTAGATGGCACAGTGCTCTAATTTATATAGCTTTTAGAAGTGGTAAATGTTTGTAGGGTTTAATCAGCTTACTTCACTTTGTGGTACTGCATTTTTCTCAATCAATTCCTACCACGTTGCAGTCTTTCAAGTGATTTATTTTCAAAGAATCAGCTTTTCCTGAGATGGTGTCTTGCCCTCTTTATTTTGCCAAGCTGTCATACATTCTGTAATGGACATTTCAATAGGTCAAGTTCATACGCATTTAAAAGGCAAGATTAGCAGTTATGCGCTTGCATTCTGTATGTGCATTATTTGCTTTGTGTTACAAAGAGGTCATGAGTGCATGCTTTAATAGCATTAGTGTTGTAAAATTACCCATCAGCAGCAGCCAGTGAGGAAAGAACACAAAAGATAATTGGGAAGAAAATCTTTTGTTGGGTTGGTAGGGGCAGGGTGCACACATCAGGGAGACATTGATGCAAATCTCAATTCTAAAGATTAAAAGTTTCTCTCAAATTCCTTCTTTTATTCATATTGATTACCCTGCTGTTGAGTTTGCCAAAGATAAATATATATATTTATTATTTATGCATATCACACATATGCATATATATATGTAAAATACAGGGTGTCCACAAGAGGTTCTCCTTCGACTTTTTATTAGGTAATGAAATCTCATAAGAAATCCTTTTAAGTGGCTTGTATTGAAGAGGCCATGTTTTCAACTTGCTGATAAATGTGTTATCAACTGGGAAATACAAACATGTCAGAATTGGGTTTGCATTTCTGCAAAGATTAACCCAAAGATTGTGTGAAAAATACTTTTGACTTAATGGGGCTGCTAATTACGATCAACTTCAAAGTTACCTTACATGCCTGTGATAAGGTAATTTTTGAAATTAAATTTCCAGTTTATTTTGACTAAAAGACTTTAGAGATTTTGACTAGTCAAGGATCTCAGATGTTAAGATGTTTAAACAGCTGTCTATGTGCCTTAGGTTTCCTTTATGGTGGTGGCAGTGTAGCAGAAGCCAACACAGACAAAAAGGCTCTCAGGCAGCTGCTGGAAGAGGACTTTGCTTTATTTACTGGCTGGGAGACTTGGTGGACTAGGGTCCCAAAAACCAAGCCCACAAACTCAATTCTGGAACTAAGCTATTTTTATATATTATTCCAGTACTATCTCTCATTAATATTTTTTCTCCTTGATTTAGCGTGCTATGGAAGTTCCAACAGAGATGTTCACCATCGCCATCTAAGAACATTGTCTTCTAGAATCACTGGAAGATTTATTGTATCAGCATGTTTTCAAGTCCTACTGATAAATTTTCATAAGCATGGCCCTCTTTTCAGTATCACTATTTTCACCAGCTTTGGCTCTTATTTTTTCCTTTCTTTCTTTCTTTTTTTTTTTTTAGTAGAATTATTACTTAGTTTAATATAACCCAGTCTTCTTCCAGAACTATCAACAACCTTTACTTTTTGGAAGTCCTTGAAAAGCTGAGTTGGATACCAGATTGTATTATTTTCTAAGCACAAAGTATGTTATTCTGTTTTTATTTTTCTAGATTTGCTTATATTTAGCTCTCAGTCTTCCATTGAATATGCATCCAGCCCTTACCAGGAGCCAGGCATTGGGAATATAATTTCTCAAAATTGATATAGAACTTGTCTTCATGAAGCTTATGGACTAGCGCAAGAGAATGCATTGGACTTATATGGTTAAGCACCACTAGTAAGGTATAGAATGACATGAGATAAAACAGGAGAGGGAGGCAAAGGCTACAAATGGAGGCCTTTGCTGAGGATTTATATTTA
Source organism: Perodicticus potto (assembly GCA_963574655.1). Taxonomy (NCBI): domain Eukaryota; kingdom Metazoa; phylum Chordata; class Mammalia; order Primates; family Lorisidae; genus Perodicticus; species Perodicticus potto. Next base: position 68,650 of record CAUYRH010102278.1, on the reverse strand, counting down.
ACTGGAGAGAAATGTTAAGCTTCTGAATTATTAGAAACGTGTTTTAACTGGTTACTTCAATTGCTATGTCGCGATTTAAAGAAGACAAATGAGGAAAATAGAATCCAGTCAAGAGGCTATTGTAGAACTTTCATCACAAGACCATGATGGTTAAGAATTGAACTGAAATAGAGAAATTACTGTAACAGTGAAGGCAGGTTAAACTGGAGCCATGCTAAATTTCCCTTATATGACAGGTAGACTCCAGAGTACCGCTTATAGTTTAAATGTGGGAAGTAAAGGAGAGAATGGTATCAGAGGAGACCTCTAAGTTTCTTGCATGAGAAATGACGAGTATAGATGAAATTTATTATCTTGTGGAAGTTTAGAGGAGGAACTTATTTTTGAAGGATATTAAGAGTTCATTTTCATATGTGTTAAGTTTTAAATTCCTGTAGGATATTTAAGTAACTTTTAAAACAAGGAGTTGAATACATCAGTCAGAAGCTATAAAAGGAAACTTGGACTGGAGATATATATAATCTTGAAAATCACCAACAGTTTTAGAAATTTTAAAAAAGAAGATTCAAAAAGAAAGAAGAAATAGAAGACAAGAGTGACAAGAGTGTCCATGTGCAGTGGATGTCGTGAACAGACCGCCTTTTCAGGGCCAAAACACTGATTTCCCAGCTTCTGTCATTCTTGGCAGCTGATTGCTCAAAGATGAGTCTTTTCCCAGGAATTGTGCTCACAGAGGGAGTCCTTTGCCTGAGTTTATAACGCTTCATCTGGGGCAGCTCACACACATTTCTCTCCAGTCAAATCCTAAATCCTCAACAAGGGTTTGCTTCCTGTTTCAGCACTTGCCTCTCTCTTCTCATGTCTTTCTGCACCTCACTTATGGTGCTTAAGGAAGTAAGTTCAGTGAATTTCTTCTACTAGTCTGTAAGCTTCCTGAAGACAAATTCTGCATCAGTTTTGAGAAATTGTATTGCTAATGCCTGGCCCCTAGTGAGGCTGGGGGAATTCCCTGGACAATATGAGAAAACAAATACTGAAGTTCCTTACCTGGATATGGGAGAGTTAAAAAAAAAAAAATCCCTTGAGCGGCACCTGTGGCTCAAAGAAGTAGGGCGCCAGCCCCGTATACCAGAGGTGGCGGGTTCAAACCCGAACCTGGCCAAAAACTGCAAAAAAAAAAATCCCAGGTTCAGATTACTACGGGATCACCTGAGACTTCTGGGGAACCCAAGTGAAGATGACTAGTGACAAAAGTGGTCCCAGGAAGCAGTCTCTGAAATGGAATTTAGTTGCTGGATAACTTACCAGGTAATTGGCAGCAGAAATCCATCACTGTTAGCAGTGGACCGCTCCTAGCTGTGCTGTAGTGAGCAATTGCCAAAAATGGCACCACTGCAACTGAAAAGGGCTTGTAGAAGAAGGGAAAGCACCTGTAAAGCATAATTTAGGGGTTTGAGAAGTTCAAGGGGAGAGGCTCTTCTTGGTTCCTATTAATACACTGACAATGTATCAAGACAAAAGCAATGAAAACAGACATTGACAAAAGACAAGGAAATGCTGCAGGTAATTACTTTAAGGAGAATTGTGAAAACTGATGAACCTATCACTTAAACTGAAATGTGAAACTTAATCAGTTGAAAAGCCTTTTACAGAGGGTTTTAGCTTTCCCTGGGTAAAGAAATTCCTATATGTGAAAAACTTGTTTCAGTTCAAGTCATTGGGGTTCCAGTCAGAATTTGCTTTTAATTTTCCATTCATAACTGTTTACCCTATTGACTTCAGACTTTTTTAGTTACACCCCCCCAATAATTGTGTAAGAGAATTCTTTGTAATAAATGTATATGTATATCATATATATATGTACATACCCACACATATGTATGTGTGTTTTTATATATGTGTATGGATGTGCGTGTATGTATGTATTCATACCCATCCTAGGTGCAGAGCTCCCTACAGGGTTGGCAGAGCTTCTTGGCTTTGCATTTTCTCTTACTTCCATCACCTTGATTTCATTACTCCCTTAGAGTTATTAGATATGCAAGCATTCTCTAAAAAGTTCTGCCTTAGTCTGTTTCTAAGAAAACCTCAACTAAGAAACTTTTAATATCTAGAAGTTGAAGAGTTGACACTATAAGGAATGTTGAGAAAACACCCAGCGGAGAAAGAAAGAAAACCACAAGTGTGTAATTGCCAAAAAATCATTGAAAAAGTGTTTAAGAGGAGAAAGCAATCATAAATTTGTAATAGTGCCCAAGGATAATGTAAAATAAATACCAAAAATGTCATCTCATTTGAAAATACGGACACCAGTGGTGAACTTGGTAAGAAAAATTTTAGTTGTGAGGTGAGACAAGAAACAGAGTGGAGTGGGTAGAGCACTGAAGACCAAGGATGTAAACAGCTCTTTTAAGAAGCTTGGCTATGTAATTTTGAGGTATGTTCTTTTTATGCCCAGTTTGTTGAAGGTTTTTGTCATGGAAGAGTGCTGAAGTTTGTTGAATACTTTTTTTGTATCTATCAAGATAATCATATATGGTCTTTGTTTCTGCTTCTGTTTATGTGGTGAATTACATTTATTGATTTACCCAATGTTGAACCATCCTTGCATTCCTGCAATAAAGTGCACTTCGTCATGTTAAATAATTATTGTTATTTATTTTATTTTATTTTTTGTAGAGCCAGAGTCTCACTTTATCACCCTCAGTAGAGTGCCATGGCATCACACAGCTCACAGCAACCTCCAAGTCTTGGGCCCAGGCGATTCTCTTGCCTCAGCCTCCCGAGTAGCTGGGAATACAGGCACCTGCCACAATGCTCGGCTATTTTTTTGCTCCAATTTGGCTGGGGCTGGGTTTGAACTTGCACCCTCGGTATATGGCACCAGCACCCTACCTACTGAGCCCCAGGCACTGCCCATCAAGTTAAATTAATTTTTTTGATATGCTTTTGAATTCAGTTTGCTAGTATTTTATTGAGGTTTTTGCATCAATATTTATTAGCGATATCTGTCTGTAGTTTCATTTTTTTGGTTTGTCCTCTTCTGGCTTCTGGTATCAAGATGATATTGGATTTGGAGAATGAGATGAAGAGAGATCCCTCCTTCTTGATCTTATGGAATAGTTTCTGGAGTATGGGTATTAGCTCTTCTTTATACATATGGTAGAAGTTGGCTGTGAATCCATCTGGTCTTTGTTTTATTGGAAGATTTTTTATTATTGCTTCAATCTCACTGTTCATTATTGGTCTGGTAAGGAGTTCTGTTTCTTTCTGATTGAGTGCTGGGAAGTTGTGCATTTCCAGGAATATGCTCATTTCCTCTATTTTTTTATTTTATATGCATATAGATTTTTGTACTATTCACAGATGATGTTTTGTAGTATCAATTGGAATGTCTCCTTTTTCTTTTCTTTCTTTTTTTTTTCTTGTGGCATCCAAAGGTATCCTTTTTTTTTTTTTTTTTTTAATTGTTTCAGGTTAATTGAGAGTACAACAAATTAGGTTACATTCTTTGCATTTGTTAAGTAAAGCCCCTCTTATAATTGTGTCCTGCTCCCAAGATGTGTGCCATGCATCTTAACATTGTGTCCATCAAGTTGAGCACACCCATCCTTCACCCTCTTCCCCTCTTCCCACTCCTTCATTCCTCTGCCCCCCACCTTGAATTAATTTGAGCTTTCCTCTTTATGTGGGTTTGCATTAGATTGTCTACTGTCTTCATAGTAGAATTGAGTACATTGGAGTTTTGCTTCTACATTCTTGTGATACTTTACTAAGAAGAATATGTTCTACCTCTATCCAGGTTGATACATGAAATATAAAGTCTCCATCTTTTTTAATAGCTGAATAGTATTTCATGGTATACATATATCACCACTTCTTAATCCATTCCTGGATAGGTAGGCATCTAGATTGTTTCCAAATTTTGTCAATTGTAAATTGAGCTGTGATAAACAATCTACTGCAAACGTCCTTATGATAAAATGATTTTGTTTTCTTCTGTATAGATGCCTGGTAGTGGGATTTCAGGATCAAATGGGAGGTCTAATTTGAGTTCTTTGAGGATTCTCCATACTTCTTTTCAAACTGGCTGTTTAGTTTGTAGTTCCACCAGCATTGTAAAAATGTTCCCCTCTCTCCACATCCTCACCACCAACTGCAGCTGTGGGACTTTGTGATATGTGTTAATCTTACTGGGGTTAGGTGATATCTGGGGTGGTTTTAATTTGCATTTCTCTGATGATCAGGGACAATGAGCATTTTTTCATATGTTTGTTAGCCATTTTTCTTTATCAGAGAAGGTTCTGTTCACGCATCTTGCCAAGTGATAGATGGGATTATTGGCTCTTTTTTGTTGATTAATTTGATTTCTCTATAGTTATCAAGCCTTTGTTGGATTCATAATATGTAAATATCTCTTCCCACTCTGAATATTGTCTATTTGCTTTGATTGTTGTGTAGAAGCTTTTACATTTAATTGTTTCATTTGTTTATTTTTGTTGTTGTTGCAATAGTCATGGAAGTCTTTTTCATAAAATCTTTCCCCAGTCCAACATCTTTAAGAGTTTTCCCCACACTTTCTTCTAAATTTTTTATAATTTCATGTCTTAGATTTAATCTTTTGTTTATCTTGACTCAATTTTTGTAAGTGGTATAAAGGTATGGATGCAGTTTCAGTTTCTTTTACATGTGGTTATCCAGTTCTCTCAACATCATTTATTCAATAGGGATTCTTTTCCCCACTGTGAACTCTTGTTTGATTTATCAAAAATCATGTGGCTATATGATGTTAGTTTCATCTGATGGTTTTCTATTTGGTTCCAAATGTCTATGTCTCTGTTTTTGTACCAATACCATGCTGTTTCAATCACTGGAGAGTTGTAATACAGCATAAGGTCTGGTAGGGTGATGACAATGGCTTTGTTTTTATTATTTAGAATTGCCTTGGCTATATATTTTTGTTGTTGTTGTTGTTTTCTGGTGCCATACGAAACAAAGAACTATTTTTTCAAAATCTTCCAAGTATATGATAGTATTTTAATGGGGATTACATTGAAATTGTAGATTGCTTTTGGAAGCATAGACATTTTAACAATGTTGATTTTTCCCAGCCATGAGCATGATATGCACTTCCATTTGTTAGAGTTTTCTGCTATTTCTTTTCTTAGCATTTCATAGTTTGCTTTGTAGAGCTCCTTCACCTCTTTTAGTACTTCATTTCCTTTAATTTCTGTGAAGGTAATTGTGTCCTTGATTAACTTCTCATCCTGACTATTGTTGGCATACACAAAGGCTACTGATTTGTTAACACTGATTTTGTACCTTGAGAAGTTACTGTATTTCTTAATTACTCCTAGGAATCTTATGGTTCAGTCTTTGGGGTACTCTAAGTGTAAGATCATATCCTTGCCAAAGAGCAAGAGTTTGACCTCCTCTTTCCCCATTTGGATGCCATTATTTCCTTCTCTTGCCAGATTGCATTGGCTAGAACTTCCAGTAATATTTTCAATAGTAGAGGCAATAGAGGACATCCTTGTCTCATTCCAGTTCTAAGTGGGAAAACTTTCAGTTTTATTCCTTTCAACATGATATTAGCTATGGATTTGTTGTAGATGGCATCAATCATTTTGAGAAATGTGCCACCTATACCTATTTTTAAGTGTTCTTATTAGAAAAGGATGCCAAATTTTATCAAATACTTTTTTCTGCATCTATTGAGAGGATCATATGCTCTTTCTTTTTGCTTCTGTTGATATGGTGAATTACGTTTATGGATTTGCATAAGGTGGTGTGTTCTGTGTAAGTCTATTAAGCCCATTTCTTTAAGAGTCACTTTTAATCTTCTTGTATCTTTGTTTAGTTTCTGTTTAGAGGATCTGTGCGGTTCTTTCAGAAGTGTGTTAAAGTCCCAGGCTATTATGGTGTCATGGGATATTATATTGCTCAGACCAATCAAGGTCTATTTCATAAATCTGGGAGCATTTAAGCTGGGAGCATAAATATTTAAAATTGAAATGTCTTCTTGTTGTATTGTTCCCTTAACCAGTATGAAGTGACCATCTTTGTCTTTCATGATTTTAGTTGCTTTAAATTGACTTATATCTGAAAATAAGATTGCAACCCTCCTTTCTTCTGATTTTCATTTGCCTTAAAAACTGTTTTCCATCCCTTAACCCTGAGTCTTCTTTCAAGTTAGGTGCATTTCCTGTAGACTGCATATTGATGGTTTGTGCTTTCTTATCTAGTGAGACAGCCTGTGCCTCTTCCGGGTGGAGTTCAAGCCATTTACATTTATTGACATAATTGATATGTGTGGTGGAGTTCTAGTCATCTTATTTTGTCAAATTCCTTTGAATAGTTTTATTTTCTACCCCATTGTGGAAACTACATTTGAACATTTTATTTCTGTATGCTTACTTTGCTGGTGGCCCATTGTGATGGACAGTCTTGATAACAGGTTTTGTTTTGATATTTTGTTTCTGTGTGTTTACTTTGCTGGTGTCCATTGTGATGGACACTATTGATAATGGGCCTAAGTATTTCCTGTAGAGCTGATCTTGTGGCAAATTTCCTCAATGTTTGCTTATCAGCAAAGTTTTGATTTATCTCCTGCAGCTAATTAAGCTGACCATGCTCTTTCCTCATGGAGGCTTAGTGTGCAATGGCTGCAAACAGCAGCCTCCTTGGTAGTGTAAGCAGACTGTTGTTTGTATAGGTTGATCTAAAAGACCTTGAAGACATTCCCTTCTAATACATGTTCATGTGTTAGACCTTGTGCTGTCCCCAGTCTAAGCTCCCAATTGGAATGCATGGTGCCTTTGGAAAGCCCCAGGGCACTGTGGCCAGGGTTCATATTGACCAAGTCATCATGTCCCTCAGCATCAAACTACAGAACCAGAAGCATGTGATTGAAACCCTTTGCAGGGCCAAGTTCAAGTTCCCTGGCTGCCAGAAGATTCACATTTCCAAGAAATGGGGTTTTACCAAGTTTAACTCAGATGATTTGAAGACATGGTGGCTGAGAGGAAGTTCATCCTAGAAGGCTGTGGGATCAAACACATCCCCAATCTTGGTCCCTTGGACAAGTGGTAGGCCCTGAACTCATGAGGATTTACATTGTGTTGCCTATCATTTGTACCTACCAATAATAAATCCTACTTCCTGTCCAAAAAAAGAGAAAAGATTTGCTTTCTCCATCAATTTGAAGCTTAGTTTTAGAGCAGTGGTTCTCACCCTGTGGGTTGCGACCCCTTTCGACTGTATTAAAGGTTCACAGCATTAGGAAGGTTGAGAACCACTGTTTTAGAGGGATATAGAATTTGGGGCTGAAAATTAGGTAGGCTAAATGTACATGACCATACGTTTCTAGCTTGGAAAGTTTCTGGTGAAAAGTCTGCTGTCACACTTACAGCTTTGCCCCTGTAGGTCAGTGGCACTAATTCCTGCCTGCTTGAAGAATTTCCTCTTTTGTCTTGACTTTGTATCATGTATCTTGGAGTGTCTCTTTTGGGTTGAGATGAACTGGGGTTTGTTATCCCTCTCAATGGAGTGCACTGGAATCTTTAGAGAAACGTAAACATTTTCATTTATGATAGTCTGCAGTAGGGTTTCCATTCCTTTGGGATGATCTTCTTCCCCTTCAGGGATCCCTCTTATTTGTAATAAGGGGGATTATTATTTGTAATAAGTGCTGTAACACACCACCAAACATTCAAATAAAATGTCTGAATACTTTGTGAAGTCTCATAGTTCTCTGAGCAACTGTTCTGCTTTTTTTCTCTTCTTTTCTACCTCTTTCGCTACCTGACTTAATCAAGAACTTTATCCTCTGGATCTGAGATTCTTTCCTCTCCATGTTCTAATCTATGTTTTATACTTTCTAGTGCATCTTTACATTGCCTGATTATCTCCTTCATTTCCTTAAGCTCTGACATACCCCTTCCTTATTTTTCATGTTTCTCATCCATCTTTTGGTTATGTTTTTCTACTCTCTTGTCTATTCCTTTTTGTCATTATCATACAGATTTTAAATTCCCTTTCTGTCAATCTCATTAATTTTTTATAGGTTAAGTCCTCTGTAGTAGCTGCCTCATGGTCCATTGGGGGGAATTGCTCTGTTTTGATTTTTCATGTTGCTATAATTTTTCTGTTGGTGATGCCTCATGTATTCTTTTCTTGTTCACCTCCTTGCCCTACTTTTTCCTTCTCACTTCCTCCTTTGATTTAAAATACTTTTTCTCAGTGCTTAGATGTTGAAGTGGTGTCTTCACAAAAGGCCAAAAGAAAGAGAAGGTAAAGAGTGAGCAGGGAGAAAAAGGAAGAAATGAAAGAAAGAAGAAAAAAGAAGGAAAAAGGGGAAAAATGAAAGGGAGATAAAAGAAAAGAATTAAAGAATAGGGGAGAAGGAGGACATAAAGAGAGATTGATAGTGACAACAGAAACAGAGATGTTCAGCAGAGTTACACAACTATAAGTCAAGTTATTAAAGAGTTTTGGGCTGGATGGATCCCTCCCCATCAGGAATTTCTTACCAGCCTGAGGAAAGCAAGCACCTATTTCTGCCAAATGTAGGAAGAGAAAGAATAGAAGAAAGAAAGAATGATAAGCAAGGAAAAAATAAGGGAGACTTCAGCAGTGAAGACTTGACAATGCTGTCTTTTTAGAGGCCAAAAGTAGAAGGTCTCCCTAGACTGTGATCTCACAATCTTCTTGAGCCAGACCTGTGCTGTGACCTTCCAGCAAGATTAATGCCAAGACTACCAACCTCTCAGAAAAAAGAGAGAGAAAAAAGAAAAAATATAAATAAGAATATATAAAGAAAGTTTAAAATGTAGTTGTTTCAGTTAAAGAAAAATAAGAAAGAAGAAACCAGAAACAAACAAACATCAAAAAAAGGGGAGATACCTTAAGAGTTATATGAGAAGTTTATGTGAAAAATGTGAGATAAGTAGAAAAGGCGCTAGCAAAAGAGAAAGGGAGAGAAGTAAAACAGAGAGAGAGAGAGAGAGAATAATTGGGATTGAGATACTATAACAAATTACAGGAGCTCTTGCTTCTGAAGAAAGTAAAATGGAGATTTAAGAATACAACTAACTAACCAAACTAGCATAAAACAAAGCAAAATGACCAAAAAAATAAAATAACCATTGTTTTGATCACCTCAACAATCAAAAAAGAGAAAAGAAGAGAAACTCTGAAAGAGAAAAAATTAAAAATTAAAAGTAAAAATAAAAATAAAATTTTTAGGAGGCAATTATCAAAAATTAAAAATAAAAAAAAAGTAAAATTTGCAGGAGGCAATTATCAAAAATTGCAATATATCTCCAGGACACCAGGAGGCACTATGGTGTTAGGAACTGAAGAACACAGGCTGGAAAGCACTCTCTAGTTGCCCAGGAATATGGGTCCTTTTATCCTTGGTTGCTCTCTGTCCGTGCCTAATCTTTTACTCAGCCTTCTGTCCTCACTGGGTTGGGGTCTTAATGCTCTCCAGAGTTCTTGAATGGAAAGTTTCACCACAATTCCTGGGGGATTTGGGAGCCACCCAATTCTCAGAGGAGCTGATGCCCAGGCTAGGCAGGTGCAATAGGGCCAGCCGTGTATTAATAGGCCCCTGCTATACAGACCTCCCCTTAGTGGCAGCCCAGCTAACAGTCTGACTTTCCTTCAGTGGTGACCGTGCCGGCAGACAAGCTGATGGGAAATTACCTCCACCTGATATTCAAACCTGATGGCTGTACACTGTTTAAATCCCACCACTCCTTCAGTCTTTCTTCAGGTTCCAATGGGAGGCTTCCCCAGAAATCCGCAAACTGCGAATCCCAGACCTCCATGGGAGGGCTGGCCAGCTGGTCTCACCTGCTCCCACACACTTGTCTTCTGTGTCAGTCGTTCTCAGGTCTGGACATTCTGTTGTCTCCTGAATTCCCCCAGCGTCTCCTGTGCTCTGGAGGGATGAATCCGGGTCGTTTTCTCCTCCCAAATGTTAGTGTAGTGGTCTTTCCACTGTCTTGCTGGGAGAGGCTAGCTAGCCTGGAGTTTCTTCTAGTCTGCAATCTTGCTCCAACTAAATGTCTCCTTTTTCATTTCTGACTGAGCTCTTTTGGGTCCTTTGTCTTCTATTCTTTATTAATCTATCAAGAGGTCTGTTTATCTTTTCAAGGAGCCAAATAGTTTGTTTTGTTGATTCTTTTTGAGATTTATTTTTTGTTTGTTTGTTTGTTTTTGTTTTCCATTTCATTTAACTGTACTCTGACCTTGGCTTTGGGTTTGGTTTGCTTAAGAAATATGGTGAAGGGCCCTGCAAGCCCGGGCGGCATGGCCGTTGCAGCTCGGCGGGTGCAGTGCACGTGCGCCATGGCGGCTGTGGGGGCGGGTGGCGGCTACGGGGAAGGAGTGGGGGTGGGGAGGTGTCGTTTAGCTTGGGCTGGGGCAGGCGGGAGCACGAGCAAGCGACGGTGGAGCCCACGAGGCCTGCGGACGGTAACCTTAGCGGCCAGGAGGTCATTGATGAGTGAGACAGACTGGATGTTATCTCCCAGGAAGACCATTTGAAACAGTGGAGACCTCGCTTAACCTTGCATTGAGAGGAGTTTCCTCCAGAAAAGAGTGCTTATGATTTCACAATCTTTGCTGAACTTGTAAAGGAAACACTTAGGTGGTGGATTAATGAGAACATTTAACATTCTGTGAAAAGTTTCAAATCAGAGAATATTGAATTTTCACCCTAGTCCTGCTGGTCTGCTGCTCACGTAAATACAGATGAATGAAGACCCCATTCGGAAAGACACTGGCCAGCGGTCCAGAGCTGATGCAGGCCATGCTGGAGTAACTGCAAACATGATGAAGAAGAGGACGTCCCACAAAAAACATCGGAGCAGAGTGGGGCCGAGCAAACCTGTGTCCCAGTCCCGGCGGAGCATCGTGGGCTGCAGGATTCAGCATGGGTGGAAAGAGGGGGATGGCCCTGTTACACAGTGGAAAGGAACCGTTCTGGACCAGGTACTTGTCAGTCCTTCTTTGTATCTTATAAAATACGACGGATTTGACTGTGTTTATGGAATAGAACTTAATATAGATGAAAGAGTTTCTGCGCTTGAAGTCCTCCCTGATAGAGTTGTAACACCTGAAATGAGTGATGAGCGCTTGGCAGACGCAATGATTGGTAAGGCAGTAGAACATATATTTGAGACAGAGGATGGTTCTAAAGATGAGTGGAAGGGAATGATCTTAGCACGTGCACCTGTCATGAACACATGGTTTTACATTACCTATGAGAAAGATCCTGTCTTGTACATGTACCAGCTCTTAGATGATTACAAAGAAGGTGACCTTCGCATTATGCCTTTTTCCAATCATTCACCTCCAGCAGAATGGGAACTGGAAGAAGTTGTGGACAGCCTGGTAGGCAAACAAGTGGAATATGCCAAAGAAGATGGTTCGAAAAGGGCTGGCATGGTCTTTCATCAAGTAGAAGCCAGGCCCTCCGTCTATTTCATCAAGTTTGATGATGATTTCCATATTTATGTCTATGATTTGGTGAAAAGATCCTAGATGTCTTCATGAACTCTGCCAAATTTGTGGAACCATTAAATATATAATTTGTAGACATAAAGACTTGATTACTTTTCAGTTTAATGAAACCTTGAATGTCCCTGTGAACCCACAATCTCTGCCAGCAGAACTGGTTGTGTTCTGAATAGTACAGATTGATGTGAACACAAAGCATTTTGTGTAAGGAGAAATCCTTCCTCTTAAAAGAAGTCTGTCTGTTTAGAGGGGAGTTACAGGCAAGTGTAGTAAAAGTTAAGGTAGTATCATAGTCATTTAAAATTGTAATAGTTCTTAACCATTTTCCCCTTCACTCTAACACTCTCCTCTTCTGCTGCCACAATGCAAGCGTAGGTTGGTATTTTTGTTATTGCCTTTTTTGAGATGTAGGTATCTGTATCTCCCTGTACACACACACACACACACACACAGGTAGATACAGATACCTACAACTCAAAAAAGGCAACACACACATACCATTGGCAGCCCTTTCCTTGTGGATTGGAATGGGGGGGGTGACCCAATTTTCTCCAGTTTAATAGGAATGCTTGACCCAAATCTGTCGTATTTATGATATTATTGCTCTTTATTTAAAATTAGATTTTGGGCACAGGAAGCACATAAGAATGTTTAGTTTCTTTTGAAAGTCAGAAGTTCAGAGCTCCTTTTCAATCTGGGGACTTTAAACCATAAATCCAAATGTGAATTACTTGTGAACCGTTAATGATCTGTGTTAGAATTTTGCAATCTGAGAAGAAAGCTGAGTAAAAGGCTGCCTTTAATTCTGAGGTTTATAACTTTTTTTTAAGACACTTTATTCCATAAAATAGAGTAAGTGTTTGTATAATTGTTTTTGTTTACTCTTTAATCATAAATACTTTTTAGCAAAGCCCAGGTCCTTGGTCCACATAGTGTAATGTAGATGTATTTTGGACAGCACGTTTGGTCCATTATTTGTACAAATCAGTAATCTGGATTTTGGCACACGGATTTAAAAAGGCAACAGTACATCGCTGTGTTTGTGCTAAGTTCCTGAAAGAACACATTTTATGTCAGATTTGTCAGTTTTAAAAGTGGCATTTTTGCCTTCTAACAAGTTTTCTGGAACTTGTAAATTTTTATTACCTTTATTCCTAATATATGATTATGGTCAGAAACTCCCCTTCCCCTCCCCACCTGTTTTTTTCCCCCACAGAGAATGTCTAGAGAAATAACAGCTTAATCTCCTGACGTCTTTTGTGGTGGGGTATGTACGTACGTCCTCGCTCCGGGTGTGCTCTTAATGTGGCCCCATTCCACTCAGTGGCCCCTCGGGGTGTGCATGTCAGTGATGTGTTATCATAGAAGGTGCAGTCATTCGTATTCGCTTGCGGGTGTAAGTAATAGCAGCCCTTATCCACAGAGTCCTTCCATGGTTTATTCCTGCAAGGTTGTTTTAAACTGAAATAGAACTAACTGCAGATGTGATTGGTTGATCAACAAAACAGCTGCTCTCACTTTGTTTTGGAGGAATCCTGGTGGTTCAACAGCCAGGAGAAAGGTCGTATGTGAAACTAGTCTCTTGGGAGGACTGGAAATCATACCTGCTGTTTGGGCAGAGCCCAAACATGCATGCTGACAATGAAACACCAGAGGTTTGGATCGCGGTCCAAGTGACCTCAGTTGTGGCTGTTCTTGATACTAGAAATCACTTCATTTCCAGGCCCCATTGTGCATGGTTTGCTGATGCCCATTTTAGCCTTCACAAAGGCTTGTGCCTTGTGCTATTGGACGGTAACGGCTGCTCACCATGTAAACATAGTGCCTCAGTTTTCTGTCTGCAGCTGCATTCACCCTGTGCCCAGTGCTTCACTTCGGGCATCCAGGGCTGAGCTTCTGAAAGCAGTGTGATGCTCAAGTCATAGGTGCTCCTTGTGTACGTGAACAGATGTTGTTCTACAGACCTGTGTGTTTCCCCACTGAGTCCCTGCATGTAAGTCTCAAAGCTGAGGCTGGCTCCTTGAGCCAGGACTGACATTCACGGCGCAAGAGTCTATGAGCGTGTCCAGCATGCACAGATTGTGCAAAACTTGGCACAGTGACTTTGGGCTGAAAAATAAAGCTCATTTTGAACTATCCTGAGAATTGGGTCAATTGAAACATTTCCGGCATTACCTAGTGACTTGCATTGTGGGTTTTCTGCAAGCAAGTTTAGTGACTTTGATTTCCCACATGATCTCCCAGTCTCTGGATGAACGTGACATCCTCATGATGGCGATGACGACTTTAATCATTGTTCCATTTATTGCCTTTGGGGCTGAGGGAAGGGGAAGTGTTTATGTTTTGGGTTTTTTTTTCCATCTTTTCCCCCATTCTTTTTTTTTCTTTCTTTTTTTGGAGGTTTACACCATTCTTAATGACTCTGTGACTGATTCTGCTCCGGGGCCCATGTATCCTGGGCTTCATATTAGGCTCAGGTTTCATTGCTTGCATGTTTCTGGTATCTGAATGTTGGTTCCTGGTTCTAGGAATTCAACATTAATTTCCCAAATTATCATGGGACTGTGACAACACGAGACATGGATCTATGTATAAAATGTATTGGCCTTTCTCATTTACCTGCTCTAGTATTATTGTATTGTGTGTGCCTGCGTGCATGTGATGTCAGGCTGCCACGTAAAACTGCAGAGAAAAATGTTAAAAGCAGACCATCCTTTTTTGCATGCTCTATTCTAAGTAGAATGTTCAATGTTACTAAAATTGCATGTTAACAATATTTAGGTTTTTTGTTTTCTTTATTTGCTTTCGGTTACTGTGTCTTTGCTTACTGTGCTGTTTTAGTGGTTGTAGGATAAAAATGCACTGGCGAAGCAGATGTAGTGCCAGCAGAAGGTGATTTTCCAGCTGTAAATATCTTGCAGCATTTGAAGGGACTGTGCTTTCTTTAAAAAAAATCACAGTCACTTCTAAACCAGATTTTATTTCTGTTATCATTTTACGTGCCAAACCGCAAAGTGCGTTGGGCTTGAATCTCTGAACACTGTAGACCCATTAGAAGACTGTTCGGATTGTCACAAATTGTAGTACCTGAAAACATTCTTAAGCTGATTGTCTTAAAAGAACAAGAAAGTTCTCCAAACACAAAACAGGAACAACTATTATTACAAAAGTATGGTCAAAATGTCTGTGGTTCCTTGGAAATGCTGCGCTCTTTGTCTTTTCCATCATTAGTGCCGTTTTAATGAATGTGTGTAGTTCAGAGTTCTTCATGTTCACATTTTAAAATTAGGCAAATGACCTCGTCTTTCGAGCCTGAATTCATTTTTAATTTTAATTTTATTTTATACAATGTGTGGACAGTTCCCTGTTCTCTACATTTAGAAGTATACACAATATAAATCTGTTAATTCTATCCTTAAAACATTTAAAATAAACCCTTTATGTGCAAAAAAGAAAGAAAGAAAGAAATATGGCCAGAACTGAGTGGAAATGTGATATTACTGGAGAACAATTGTCTTTTTAAGTTGAGCATGTCGAAATACTGAAGTGTTAAGGGTCTTATAGAGTGAAAATTGTTGAAGACACAGAAAAGAATGAGGACAACTAGTGAAATCAATGCTGAGGAAGTAGAGAAGTGATGGAGCCTTTCCTTATGAAGAGAGAGTTCTTTGAAAGTAGGAAGGACACTTAATTGCAACGGTAGGGAATAAAAAGAAAATAGGTAAAACAAAAATGTAGGAAATGTATAGATTTGGGGGTAGACAAATAAAAGATCCCCTACTTATAATCCCAAATACCTTATTTATATGATTCAATATTGCAACTTTATTAATATTTTTTTAACCATATGTGTATATTTATGTGCCTATATGCATGTGTATGAATATATCTGGTGCATGTATATGTGTGTGTATAAACATATGTATATACACACACATTTTTATATAAATATATGTGTGTGTGTTTACCAAAGCACTTGATGTCTCTAAAAATGGGGTAGAATAACAAAAATCCTAATAAACTATTATTGTCACATTCGTTAAGGTGAAATTCTCTTTCATGGGTTTATGCTTACTTCAGCTACTCTGAATTTCTGTGATTTGGTGTATGCCAGGGGTCAGCAAACTTTTTCAATCAAGGAAAATATAGCCAATATCGTAGGCTTTGTAGATCATATGGTTTCCGTTAAAATATACTTGACTCTGCCATTGTAGCATGAAAAGATCACTAGCCGTATATAACATGAATGAATGAGTGCAGCCGTGTGCCAATAAAGCTTCATTTACAAAAACAGCTGGCATTGGGTATAGTTTGTCAGTACTTGCTCTTGGTCATGTCATTGTTTGTTCACGCTATTCACCTCATCTACCTGGTGAAATGTGCTTGTATCGCCTGAAGTACACTGACTTCACTGTGAATGGAGACTAAACCTTGTTAGTTTAAACCAGTGGTTCTCAACCTTCCTAATGCCACAAGCCATTAATACAGTTCCTGTGCATCACGACCCATAGGTTGAGAACTGCTGGTTTAGACTAAACCTTATAACCTTTGTATCTTCAACACAGTACCAACACAGAGTAAGTGTTCCTATAAATACTTGTTCCTCAAATGAATAAACAAAGGGGACCCATCTATTGGACAACCCAGTTATCCTGATTTGATTTTATTCATATTATACAACTATATCAAAGCATTGTATACACACTCTGAAAATATAGAACCATTATGTATTCATAATAATTAAAAATTTAAAAACACAGAAAAAAGTGAACTATTGCTCTCAACTCAAAGAGAAGTTCTTCGTGCTATGGACAGTTAACAAACCCAGGTGTTCATCAGTTTCAAGCCAGGTGCCACATGCACAGGTGGTTTAATAGCCACCTTTTCCTTATGAGCTATGATTGTGTTACTGGCAAGACTAATACTTATATGTCTCAAATGTTTCTCTGTCCTAAAGGTATTTTATTATATTTATCATGATGCCATTTTATAAGTAGGTCTGTTATATTACTATTCTATGCCAAATGATTTTTCAAATGGAAAATGTGTGGTTTTATTAACTGAGCATGTTGAGAGAGATGACAAGCTGAGTTGACATCCCTATGAAAATTTGTGAAGGAATAGCACTGAGTTACTTAGGCACAATTATAAAGGCTTTGCATTTGTTTTTCAGGACATGTAGAGGAAAGTACTCTTATTATTGGCATTTTAACAATGATAAAGCTGAGGCACAGAGAAGTGAAGTAACCCACACATGGTCATGCTGCTGGTAATAGATTGAGGGAGGAACCCACTCATAGAGTTTGACTTTGAATTCCACGTATGTTCAAGGTGTTCTTACGTTTTTTATGTCCTTATTGTCACTGCCTCACCCATGTTAACTTCACATAAAAAATTAATCTATCATATGACCAATTCTCCTTATTGGTTTTCAAGTCAGTATGGTGGGCAGAATGATGCCCTCCCCTCCATATCCCTATCCTAATCTCCAGTACCTGTACAAATTGTAATTTACATGATAAAGTCCTTAAAGGGACTTGAAGATTAAAATTGAAATGCTTGAGTCTTCTGGATTACCAGGCAGGCCTAAACTAATCACATGAATGCTTAAAAGCAGAGAACCTTTCCTGATTACTGTCAGATGGAGGGAGATGTGATTAGAGAAGAATGGTCAGAGTAATGTAATGTGCCTGGCTTTAAAGAAGGAAGACAGGGGCCATGAGACAAGGAGTGCAGATGACCTCTAAAGCTGGAAATGAATGCTGCTTTAGAGCCTCCATACGGACTGTCGTCCTCCTGCCACCTTGAGTTTAGCTGAGACTCAGATAAAATGTCTGATCTAAAGAAATGTAAGATAATAAATTTGTGTTGTCTTAAGCCCCTATGTTTGTGGCAATTTCCTGCAGCAGCAATAGAAAAACTAATATAATCAGCAGTAAAATTCTCTTTGTTATTAGAGAGACGGGGAAAACATTTCAGTCTTTCCTACATTTTTTTTTCTATTTCTCTCTTTCTTCCTGGACACATAAGTACAAACACATCTTTTCTTCACAATTACTCTATCAAGAGCACTTAAACATGGCATGGTGTGATAAGAGACTGGATCCCAGGTAGAATATGGTACTGGCTTGAAAGGCAACAGAGTTCATACTTGGGGCTCAGTCTGGGGGCATGGCCTTCAGGGCCTTTCCAGCCTTCTCAACCTCTTTTACTTAGTCTTTTGTCTATCCCAGTGGCTGACTCTGCTTTGATTTATGGACTATTTTGATGCCTTGTCTTTTTTAAACTTCCAAGCATGGTTTTCTGTTTTTGCTGTTTTTATTCCTACACGATCCTGATAGGTTGAGGCGCACACCTTTTACCTAGCCAGAATGTGTGAATTTCTGAAAACATTTTATTTTATTTTGATATTTATTATACATGCATGTTATTCCATCTCTCTCTCCAAGATGCTTTCATTCTGAATTTTCTTCTAATTTAGTCAGAGGAATGGCCATTAAGTAGACATTGTAATTTGAAGGAGATAGATTTATGAAAGAAGCAATAATTCAGGTGGAAGAACTGAATGTTCTTCAATTCTTCTCCTAAGTTGCTACCTTTTCATTTTCTCCTTCATTCTTTTAGATCTCTTATTTTGGGGCTTTTTCCTATTTGAATTTTAAATCTATAACCCCCTTTTCAAAAGCTCTATGCCAATTCATTAGAAAAGTTGCAAAAGTGTTCATATGCACATATACTTTGTTCCACAGAACCTATTCCTAGA
Source organism: Perodicticus potto (assembly GCA_963574655.1). Lineage (NCBI taxonomy): Eukaryota > Metazoa > Chordata > Mammalia > Primates > Lorisidae > Perodicticus > Perodicticus potto. Next base: position 50,358 of record CAUYRH010102278.1, on the reverse strand, counting down.
AAGAATTTAAGAGAAATCAGATGTTCTATGCACCAAAATCTGTGTTGTAACACTAAACATAACAAAGACAACAACAAAACTTAATAAAAAACAAATGTTTAGTGTCAAGAAATTGGTGAGTTTTTATATTTCAACATAATTTAATAAAATATAACAATTAAATTTATAGTTAAGAATCAACTAGGAAGAACTCAATTTAAATCCCAGATAAATTAGCTAATCTACTAAGGAAACATGTAAACTTGGTTAAGGTACTTATCCTATTTAAGCCATAGTTTTCCTCATAAAACTTGAATAGTATCTACTCTTATATCGAAGGCATGCAGATTAAATAGATTAAAGTACATAAAGTGCCTAGCATAGTTCTTTGAATATCATAACCACTTACTAAATTGCAATCTCTTTGGTACTTACTTTTAATTAAAAACTTATAAATCATGCAAATATGCCTTATGATCATGGTTATAAAACATAAAAATTGGCAGATGGTCGTGAAATAATAAGAATAATTCCTTATGTGGCTATTAAGAAAAAAATCATGAAACAATAAGATAAACATGAACAATGTAGAGTTTTGGTAAGTTTTTTTAAAAGAAACATTTAAATTCTTCCTATATGTTTTTAAATAGTTGAACAATTTGAAAGCTCTTGAGGTCTCAGTAATTTGCATACCCATTATTATTTTCATTACATTGTATAAACTGGTAAATGCTTTTGAAAATAAGCAATATTATAAACACACACACACACACACACACACACACACCCCTTCTCTTTACATTTGCATTTCAGCATCTTTCAGAAGGAATTGAATCAAGGTGTGGAATTTGATTCTACTGACAGGCCTTCCCAAAATAGCACTAGTTCACAATAGGTATCCCTCGTGAGGCCCTTTTTATGGTGAAAAAGAGAATTATTTCCACAAATCAAACAAAGAAAAGGCTATTTAAAAACATCCATCATCAGAGCTGGTTGTCAGCTTGCTGGAGACACTGGTTGAAATGACTTGTACCCATCACATATTTATTTCTACAGATGGAGAATTATATATTTGACTTGTTGGAAAGGTTGAGTACTAAAAATAATTTTTTTTTAACAAAACACAGGAAGAGAGGGAAAAAAAGAGTGACAGCTGCTTATTTTTATTTTAGTAACAAAATGTGACTTATAATGTAGCAATGGAAAAAGAGCAGAGCAGAAAATGATGCAATTTATAAAAGTCATGATAAAAAACAAAGCCATAGAATATAATGTTGATTAGAATTTAATGAAACTGTCAGATAGCTTGAAATATCAGTCATGTAATTTCAGTGCCCTATTGAGAAAACCAAGGAATCAAAGTTTAGTAGTTCTAAACTTAGTTTACGTAGTTTAAACAAAGTTTAGGTAGTTTTATCATAGATGTTACTGCTATACAAATAGATACCTTGAATGTCTAGGGAAACAACAATATTCTATTTTAAGGAGCAGTGATAAAGGAGGGAATTGCCTTGTGATAAGAAGAAAATAACTGTATATAGATCTCTGTCACTAAAAATAAAAATTTCTTGGGAGGAATTATATTTAAAATGCTTTGCAAAAATGATTTAAAAACACCAACTTAGACTAAAATCTTACCTTCCTATCAAATCTAGATAAATGACTCACACATAGTTGTTTTGCAGAGTCCAAAACATCTTGTGATGTGAGCCAGGCCCATCCGCACAAATGTGCTCTGAGTCTAAAAGGCTCCTGATCATTGTTACTCCTTCTTCAGAATATTCTACAGACCATTATCCAAATATCTTTTCTCATTACTTTTTGCTCTTGGCTTTACTAGTTTTGGTTTTCAACTAAATTGATTCTAATTCCAAGAGGCCATAGCTAATGCAGCCCCAACCACTGACCCTGGTTATATATCAGGTTGACAACATAAGTAGAACACTCTCAAATACAGTAGAGCCACCCAGTAACCAACACTCTGTAGGTTGACCACCCAAGGACTGTAACAAACTGGCCGGCATATGGAGGTAGTCACCATCAGGAACGAAGCCTACTGTACGGATGAACATATGTGGTGCATATCCGTTCTATGAAAATTAGGTCAACTTATAGAGATGGTCAATGTACGAGGTAGTCAGTTATGGAGATTCTACTGCATTTATCCTCTCCTGCCACAGATCTGCACAGTGTAAATGAATATGCTGCTCCCCATCCCTTGCCTGATTTTTCTCTACTAGATATCAGAAATTAGACTAGCTAGCTTAAGTCTGACAACTCATAATGAGTTAGAGAATGACCATTGCTCTATTATTGAATTTATTAACTATTAGTAATTTACAATCATCAATGAGATAACTTCAGAAATAGTTATACATTTCTATTTATTCTACATTTTGACGTTAACCAAAATTATTTGACCAATCTGAATAGGAGAACGATTTTTGCCTTTCTTTGAAATATAAAATATGACTAAGCAAAAGTAATCATTTAAAAATTATGTGGTCTTCTTAGAAGGGTACAGGTGAAACTTACTGAGTGCAGAATATGAAGGTCTTAACACAATAACTAAGAAAATGCCATGAATGCTATGTGAAAATATTTCACATTGTATATGAAACCAGCACATTGTACCCCATGAGTGCATTAATGTACACAACTATGATTTAGTAAAAAAAATATTTAAAAAAATTATGTGGTCTTGAATTTTAAGGTCAGTGTTATCTAGATAAAGGCATTTTCCAGAGCTCATATTTTTTAGTCAATTCATTTTGAATGTGTTTATAAACAATCAGAATTCTATGCTTCAAAACTTGCAGAATTACAAAATATTGTGGTTGAAAGGTGCAGTAAAGCTTAATGAATTTCATCTTAAGTACTTTCCCAGAGCTGTAGAGCCTCAGGTGCCAGACCCAGGGAGATACCTGGGAACCTGGATTGAGTCGGTATGTCTTTAAAAGTACAGTATCAAGGGCTGATCCTGGTAAAAGTACAGGATCACGGATGAAGGTTGGAAATAAAAGGAGTCGAAATAAAGCACATGTTTTAAAATCTTGAGCTGACACGCATAAACTAGACATAAGGAAACTGAAGAAACTGAGGGCACCTGGACGGATGAGTGGAGAGAAGAATCTGATAAAAGACCCTGAAATCCTGTGGCAGAGGAAGGTTTTATTTTACTTTTTCTATTCTATTCTATTCTATTCATTTTATTTTTTGAGACAGAGTACTACTATAGATTATATTGTTAAATTTCCTTTATAGAATCCAAGTTATATTAACCATTCAATCAGATATTTGAAGAACTCCAATGGCAGCTGGTAATTTTCCAGGGATGTCCATTTTGATTTTGAACATCTCTTGAGTATTGGACGACTTTTCCTCTTATTGAACCAATATGGGCCCCCATTAATTAATTCCACTCACTGGACCTCATCCAGTGCATAGTTCAAATACAAATGTAATAGCATTTGAGCAACACAGGGTGCCAGAAAAAAATGTGTGCATGTTTTAAGGAGGAAAACAACTGTATTAAAATTGTGATATTCAGTATACACAGATAACAAAAAATGAATGCAAGTCACGCTGAGCACCTCTTATAATTACAATCAAACATGACTTGAGCATTACAAATTTAATACAAATTTCCTTTCTTAAGATGTTTAAAATTTTTTGGCACCCTCTTTTTTAAAAAAATAATCAGGGCCCCAAAATTCAAATAGTAGGATTACCTGAAGATCCTACTTTAAGGTCTTAATATTCAAGGAATATGGAAATAAGTTTTCTTACTAGAATTTAAGACAGGTTGACATTTAGAGAATTGTTCTTAACCTTCAAATTTTTTGTAGCATTTTAAACTTTCTCTAACAAAATGTTGTCTTTCTTACTAAGGCAATAAGATGTGAATACACTTACTGCAAGTATCGTTATCAAAATATTTAGTGCACATATCTTGAGGCACTCCTTAGCTGGACATATTATAGAGGCTAAGGCCTTGTTCTCTAACTCTAAAGTGTATAGTTAGAACGATGACAGGAAAGAGCTGAAGATTGAGGACCATAGTGCATTTGGGGGCAGAAATGTAAAATATGAGGAAATGTCATGATCTCTGAGGACAATGAAATTTCCGCAAATTTTGAGGAGTCAGTTAATGTGTTGCTATTTTCTTAAAACCAAAGATATGTTTCTTTCTTAAAACCAAAGAAGGAGACAATAAAAAAGAAACAGATCTTTAAATAATCAGAAAGCAAAAATGAAAATTATTCCTATTTTTTATAAGAGCGCTTTAATTCACATATAAGCAACAGTTCCTTGTTACCAAGTAGCATCCATTCCTTGGAAATATGGGCTTGGGGAAAACTGTAAAAAGCGAGGAGCAAAAACAATAAGGCAAACATAGGTGTGTCCTGTCCGAGCTGGACAGAGGGCACACTTTGTACTAGGTTACAAGTCTGAGAATGGTCTTTACTGACAAACACCAGGGGTTTCGGTTGGGATGTCCCCTAACGTGAAGTCGAGCTTTTCAGCCTCACTCTCTCACCAAAGCCTTTCTATAAACGGCTCTGATACAAGCTGTGGTAATCCTCTTTTTCCATGAGGAGCGGTTGCTTTTCTTCAATGGGCTGCTTTCTCTTGTGACGACAGAGCAGTCTGCTGAGCCCTACCACCATGGCAGTGAGGATAGCCCCTACCACAGCTGCCCCAAGGAGCCATGGCCAGATGCGACTGGCTTGTTCCAAGAAGGGCTTCATAAAGTCTTGAAAAGGATCCGGGTCTGAAATAGAAATATATGTCAGGTTTTTTTCTCTTGTTACCATTATGGTTACCATCACCTTTCATAGTACTTTGGAGTCAGACAGACACTTGGGTTTGAATGCCAGCTCTGCTATACAACTAGCAATAAAAGCTTGGGAAATTTATAACTACTATTCCAAAGTCTCATTTTCTTTAATAGGAAAAAAGAAAAGGGATACACCCTTGTTGGAATGCTTTAAATTTTATAGAATACATCTATAAATTATTCAGTGCCTGTAAATAGTTTGCACTCAATTAAATGTTGTCTATTATTTCCACAGTTCCTTCTGCTGATTTTGTAACAGTTCTGATTCTCTATAGAGCACTATTTTATCTTTGACCATTCAATGAAACAACAGATTTTAACCAAGGTTAGAGTGCAGTGATCATAGCTTACTGCAAGATCACACTCCTAGGTGCGAATGATCCTCCTGCCTCAGCCTCCCAAGTGGCTGAGACTATAGGCACCTACCACCATGTCCAGGGAATTTTTCTAATTTTTTTGTAGAGATGGGGTCTCACTCTTCCTCAGGCATTAACCTACCCAAATGGTAGGATTACAAGTGTAGGCCACTGTGCTCAGAATAAGTATTTTTAAAAATAAATCTGAGTGAGGAAAATTATTGAGAATTCTGATTATTTATGTTGCTTCACCACATAACAAAACACCACGGGGGAGGGATAACAACCTTGACTACTGCCGTCTATAAATAAAAACTTTTCCACCTCTGAAATAATCTAATTTTAATAACTCCAGACATATGCTTCAGATATAATGTACTTACTGAGGTCCTTTACCCTGTTCTTGAACTGTTTTATGAAGTCAGGTTTGATCTCCTCAATTACCAAGAGCTCCTTGAGAACATTTTTGCATTCCATTAACAAGCCTTGAACATCTGATATGGTATAGGTTTAGCATTTCTCCTATTATTGAACTCATCACATTGTATTCCAATTATCTATTTATATGAATATCTTTTCTATTGAACTTACTCTTTAGAGATGGATATTATGCTTTAATTATTAATATAATTCTGGCATTTGGTGAAGTGTCTGATTCACAAATGAAAGAATTAACATGTTTACTGCATGGATGTGTAGAGGACCCAGAAGCTACAGTGAAGGAATGTTCCCTAATTTAGGTAGTTGTGGAATGAGAAGTGCAGAGCTATACAAGAAAAGTCAAAGGAAAATATATAAATCACCCACATTTCACTATGGTGATATTTATAATTTTTAAAAATTTGATATAAATAGTGGTGGGTAATTTAAAAACAAGTGAAAATAAATATAACCATAGTGTATTATTGGCTTCATTTATGAATAATATTTAACTAGTACATAGTAAACATAATGAAAATCCTAGATGTAGATTCTCAGTATTGTAATAATACTGAGAATATTATACCATACTGAGAATGTGGAGGAAGTTGGAGGAAGGTTGTAAGGGAGTTAAAGTCATTATTCAGTTATGAGAAACCCCAGAGATAAACTTGATGAATTAATAAGTAGTAATATTGCCTATTATTTGCAAATCTGAAGTGAATATCAGAATAAATAGCTTAAAGAATTATGGTAGCTGATTTAGGAGCATAAGCCTTTTGTTATAGGACTTGGAATACCCTTTGACTTGTAAAATAGCATAAATACATGATTTAAAGATGAAATTAATTAAAACATAAGCTGAACATGCTTACATGTGGAAAAATTTTTAAAAAGTACAATAAAAACTAAAAAAGCATAAGGGTAATTCATTTGAGTAATGGGAATATAGGTGATTTTTATTTTTGTGTCTATTCTCTTTTTAAATTTTCCAAAATCCAAAATGATTGTATTGTTTTTATGTAATTAGAAAGTGTGTTACTAAAACTACCTGAAATAATTAATATATAATATAATTATATATTTAAGAAATCCATAATCAGATACATATATAAAAGAACAGAATAAAAAAAAAGAAGGGAATATCATTAGATAAGATGATATAAATTAAATTTCCCAGTACATAACATTTAATCTAAAAATAAATAAAATGAAAAAAATCTTACTTTCATTATCAACTACATATTTAGGACACATACAAGTCAAGAGATGTTTAAACTTTATGTCAATATAATTATAGAACTTACGTAGGAAACTGCAAGTTTTGAGTAAACCAAGTCTTTGCTTACTATTAGCTCAATAAGAACAGATAGATTCTCTATAAAAAGTAATTTCTTTGTAGAACATGCTAATAATGCATACACATGATATACTACATGCTTTGGAAAGTATACAGAAGAGACTTTGGATCCATCTGATGATACAGTGGAAAGAAGATGTATCCTGAGTTTACTTTGCAGGAAGTTATGGCTACATGACTCAAGTGTACGGCTAAAATAATAAAAATAACTTTGGGGCCATTCCCTTAAAAGTTGTCTTTGCCTTTTTCCTTTTCTTTTTTGCTTAGCTGGTATATATTTAGGATGTTAGTGAGTCATCTTGAATCATCCATTTATTTAAGAATTATTAATATTGAAAATGGGAGTACAATATATACATTCAATCTATAATAGATTTAAAATGCCTACTAAAATGCTGGCTACGTAGAAGTTACATCATAAATATTATTTTATTTATTGTTAAAAGCTCAGCTCATATGCTTTCATAGCTTTTAGATATTATTTTCAAGTTTGCCCTCTGTTCTCAAGCTTCTCTTATTTCTCCACTCCAGTTCATCCCAAGTGATCTCAAAGTCTACTGTTAACAAGAGGCTGTCTTCTTTGGCTTGGCTCCCATAGCTCAAGAGTTAGGGCACCAGCACATACACCATAAAGACTCGGCCCAGACCTACTAAACAACAATAACAACTTGAACAAAATAAATAAATAAATAAATAACCGGGCATTGTGGCAGGTGCCTGTAGTCCAAGCTACTTGAGAGGCTGAGGCAAGAGAATTGTGTAAGCCCAAGAGTTTGAAGTTGCTGTGAACTGTGACTCCACAGCACTCTACTGAGGGCAACATAGAGAGACTCTGTCTAAAAAAAACTAAACAAACAAAAAAACAGGCTGTCTTCTGTGAATGACTCTTATCTCAATAGTTTTAAACTAAAATTCAGACTTCTGTTTCAGCTCTCTGCTTTCAAACCCCAACATTCATTGTACTTTTTATTATTTCTTAATGTCATAATTTTTCTACAAATCTTTATCTCTTTAAGATTCCATTTTTGTAACCCATTCTTTTCAACGTAATCATGTAGTCTTTTATTCGTTTTGTGCTTCATCCTTTACAAAGTGCATCCACACACCCATTGATTCATACAAAAGACATATGAAATGTTAATAGTTAAAAATCATTAATTTAATGAATGAAGAATCTGTAGCTCAGAAAGTTGTTTATAATGATCAAAACAGACTATGTATAGCTCTTGGTACAATGCCTACCACATAGAAAGCAGTTTATAACTGTTATTGTTATTCCATAATAATTTCATCAATACTTTAACTTAACTGGTTTCTAATAAGAGTTTTTCTCTCTCAAAAGTGCTTTGGGTGCTAATTCCCCTCAGGTCTTTGTTTGGTTTACAGATTACTTCTTCCTTTGTCCCCTTGTGACACTTGGCATTATTGTCCATATTTATATTTATTTATGTGTATGTCATACTTCTCAGGATGTCACAAGTTATGAGAGCAAGTATTATGTCTTATTTAACCTTTCATTTTTCTATTCATCTATCCTTCCATTTATTCATAAGACAAATATTCACTGAGGCACATCACATGCCCTGTGACAGGGAGAAAAATTATATAAGACAGGGTGCCTTTCATGAAAGAGACAATAACTGAAAAAAAAAAAGAAGAAGACTGACAGGAACAAATCATTTCAAGAGTAAATACTGTTCTGGTGAAAGCATGTGCAAGGTACAATGGGATAATAGAACATCCTCCTACCTGTGTCACAGGGAAGGCATCCCAGGAGACTACCCCACAGAGTACAGAATGAGTTAGAATTAGAGCATGTGATGTTGATGGCAAGCCCTCCCAGGGAGAAAGAAACAGCATGCCCCTAGGAATACACAGAGCTAAACACAGTTATTGAACAAATCTGTGAATGATAGGAGCCTCTTCAAATTCCATTTACAGACTTAAACACCAGCGGTTACTAGGAACACGACTTCCCCCTTTCCTTTTAAAAACCAAATTTCTTGGCTGGGCGTGGTTGTTCACACCTGCAATCCCAGTGCTCTGGGAGGCCAAGGCAGGAAGATTACTTAAGTTCAGGAGTTTGAGATCAGCTTGAGCAAAAGTGAGACCCAGTCTCTACCAAAAATAGAAAAAACTAGCCAAGCATAGTGGCACATGCTTGTAGATCCAGCTATTCAGGAGGTGAGGCAAGGGGATTGCTTGAGCCCAGGAGTTTGAGGTTGCTGTGAGCTATCATGATGTCACAGTACTCTACCCTGGGTGACAGAGTGAGATTCTGTTTAAACAAATAAACAAACAAATTTCTAGCTCTTTTAGAATATGCCAGAAGAAGTAAGCTCTCAACAGAGCATTACCACACAGAAAGCAACATTACATTTACCAATTACATTGAAGACATAACTCTTCCTTGCTAAAGCATTTTGTTCTCACCTTAATCAGTTATTCATACAAGAAAATCACCAGCTACTCACTTTTTAAAAGCATCACTAAATTTAATTATAACAGAAAATGTTTGATAAATGCCGGATATCAGCTGCCTTTTTGCAGAAGCACTTAAGTAATTATAAATATGAGTACCTGAATGATGAATAATGATCCCCTTGAACAAAATGATATCATGAAATTTTGAAGGATGTTTTAGTAAACTTAAAATTTAGCAATGGATGAAGATACACTTTAAAGATATTGGAAGCAGAATGGAAACGATAATATGGAATAATATAGAATAATTCATAATATAAAAAATAGGCCATTACTGCTGCTTTTTTTCTTCGGCTTGATATACTTGAGGCCCAGGTTGGCTTCAAACTCTTGGGCGCAAGTGATACTCCTGCTTTACCGTCTCTCTTAGTTTGCTGTACTTACATTGAAGTCAGATTTCTCTAAAATCAACTATGTAAATTCCCAGATGTGTGGAAAGTACTCTAACTAAAACATTTCAAATCAGTTTCATTTTTTATGGTACAAGTTCAAGTTTGTTTATTTCCATGTAGATATTCATATAAATATACAGTTATATAGTTATTCCAGCATCACTTATTTTTATTTTTAATTTTTATTTTGGGTTAATATGAGAGTACATATGATTAGGTTACATTATTTGTGTTTGTAAGGTAAAGGTCAAAGCCTGAATTGTAATTGAATCCTTCACCCAGGAAATGTGCCATATGCTCCTGTATTGTATTCTTTAGGTGGGAACTCTCCACGACCCCCTTCCTTCTCCCCACTTCTTGAATGTAAATGCATTTTTCTCTCATATGCTAGTTTTTGATCTACTATTTTCAGATTAGTACCGAGTACATGGGAGAATACTTTTCCAATCTTGAGATACTTTACTTAGACATGTTCTTCAAATCCCCTCAGGTAAATACAAAAGATGCAAAGTCTCTTCCTTCATGGCTGAATAATATTCCATGGCATACATATACCATTAAGTCTATTAAGCCATTCATGGGTTGATAGATATTTGGGTTGTTTCCACATCTTTGAGATTGTGAATTGGGCTGCTATACATATTCTAGTGCAAATTTTCTTATAGTAAAATAATTTATCTTTAAGCCTCCAATGTCACTCTTGGCACTCCTGTCATCTCACTCACCGAGTGAATTTTGTTGCCTTTCCAGTAAAATGTACCCATTTTGGACACTAGGGAAGTAACAATGAGGTGCAGCACATGTGTAGAAGACAACATAGAGGCCAAAGGGAACCCTGACTTCTGTGGAGCCAGAGAGAGATCATACATTTTGGACTCAGTATTTGCCACTCCTTAGCTTTGTAAACTAGAATTAGTCATTTTATCTTTTAAATTCTTAATTTATCTCCCTGTGAAACAGAACAAAAATCACTATTACACAGGCTTGTAAAGATTGGATTTCTTACACACTGATGTCTCCCACAGTACGATCTGAGGGCTAGACACCTCTTCTGAGTTTCAGGCCTACATATCTAACTGCCCAATGTAAATGATTTGTCCACCAAGCTACCTTTCCTTTTCCGTAGTCACTCGCCTCTCTCTTTGTGTTTCATTACTGCTACAGAACTTCATGTACACTGAAGCAACAACAATCTTATGAAACTCAAGTTTTATTATAAATTTCCTAAAATCCATCAGTGTCTTCTATTATTCTAACAATATGGACAAAACCCATAATCAAGTCCCCTTTGCAATGAGTTAATTCTACTTGTCATATTGATAGCCTCTGAAATAACACTCAATTGACCTCTGGATATTGGCACATTTCTGAATAAACGGTCCATTAGGCAAGTAGTCATTTAAGATCTTTCTCTTGCATTATAAACTCTCTGAAAATAGAGATTATATTGTTTGTATATACTGTAGCCACACCATCTAAGACAACATCTCATTCAAAGTAGTTATTCAGTAAATATATGTGGAAAGAATAAATAAATTGAATAAGGCCTCCTAAAAATATAAGGTATGATAAAATGCTTGAAAAATGATTTTATTTATTTATTTATTTATTTTGTAGAGAAAGAGTCTCACTTTATCGCCCTGGGTAGAGTGCCGTGGCATCACACAGCTCACAGCAACCTCCATCTCCTGGCCTTAGGTGATTCTCTTGCCTCAGCCTCCCGAGTAGCTGGGACTACAGATGCCTGACACAATGAAAAATGATTTTAAATATATACATGGCCTGTTTATTAAGTGGTGTGTGACAATTTTTCAAGCAAATGTCACTTATATTAGGTTATTAAGAGATGTTTGATTTCCTTAAGTACAAAGTTGGACAATTGATAACCCTAAGATTTCACTTTAACATTTTTTTTTTAATTTTGAAGGTATTTGTCATTTTTTCAAGCCCATATTTTGGCTTTTGATTATCTTTCAGATCTTTTTAGGACAATTTTTTTGTGTGTGAAACCATGGATAAATAAAAAATTTTGTTTTTTTGTTGAATATGAGTTTCATCATGGAACCAAGGCAGAACAGACAGCTGAAGTATCAATGAACTGTGGCAAGCATGAGGCTAATGAATGCACAGTATATAGGTGGTTTGAGAAGCTCTCTTCTGGTTATTTTTATCTTGAAAATGTCCTACATGGGCAACCTGAGACCAAAGTGGATAATGATGACCTGAAATCAGTAGTGGAAGCAAATTCATCTCAGCTTAGGTGTGAATAGGCAGCAAAGTTTGATGTCTCTATTCCAACAATATTGGACTATTTGAAAAAAAGTGGCATAGTAAAGAAGCTGGATAGATGGGTTCTGAATGAATTAAAAGGGCTTAGAAGAGAAATCATCTGGGAGCTTGCCTTCTTTGCTGTCACAACATGAATGTGAACCATTTCTATACCATATTATTATATGCAATGAGAAATGTATTCTTTTTGATAATCAAAAACATTTGACAACAATGCTTGGATAAAGATGAAGTGCTGAAAGAGTCCAAAACTGATTTCTCATGGGCTATCTCTCACAGTACGATCAAAATGTTTCTGATTGTATATGAAGCACATTCTGCCCTATGATTGCACCAATGTACACAATTATGATTTAATAAAATTATTAAAAAAAAAGTTAATGGATTGGTGTGCTCTCACCTAACACAATGCAAGGGTATATGGCACACCTCCTGGGTGTGGGACAACTACCACTTGGGCTCTTTCTAACAAATGCAAACATTGTAACCTAATCATCCCTACCCTCATATTAATCAGAAAAAAATTTTTAAAGTTGTTTTCCCTCAAAAAAAAAAAAATAAATACAGAATCTCAGTCTTCACCAAGATCTCCTGTCCAGAATCATAGTAAGATAACTATTATGACAAAATCTCCAGTTTATTATTGAACCAAATAAAATTTGAGAAACATGCTTCTAAGGAAAAAAACGAGTGGAGTCTGTTTGGGGTCCAGCACTGGTATTATCCATTGACTACAGCTTTATGAAACCTGGTCAGTCAATTATATTTGGGTGACTGCTGAAACCAAATGGATGTGGCATGTTGAGGATGCTTGGGATTAAGCAGCTCAGATTGGTCAGTAGTAATAGGCCAATCCTCTTGCAAGACAGCACTGTCCACGTGTTGCACAAATGACACTGCTCAAAATGCAGAAGCTGGACGTGGAAACTTTCTGTCATCCACCATATTCGCCAGACCTTGTAAAAACTGACTGCCACTTCTTCTGGCCTTTGGACCCCTTCTTGCAAGGAAAAATATTCAAGTCTCAAAAAGTTGTGGAAGGGCTCAGCGCCCGTAGCTCAGTGGTTAGGACGCCAGCCACATACACCAGGATTGGTGGGTTCAAACCCAGCCCACGCTTGCTAAACAACAATGACAACCGTAACAAAAAATAGCTGTGAAATGTGGCAGGTGCCCATAGTCCCAGCTACTTGGGAGGCTGAGGCAGTGAATCGCTTGAGCCCAGGAGTTTGAGGTTGCTGTGAGGGCAACATAGTGAGACTCTGTCTCAAAAAAAAAGCAAAAACAAAAACAAACAAAAAAGCTGTGGAAAATGCCTTTTGTGATTTCATTGCCATTTGCTCTCCAGGCTTCTTTCGTGCTGGAATATACAAACTACCACTAAAATGACAAGATTGTATCGTAGTTTAGGCCCTTATTTGGATTAACTGATTGCTCCTTATTTGGACTACAATTTTTATTCAAAATCAGACATTCATTTAATGACTTAATATTAGTTTACATCACTGGCACTCAAATTAATAGGAATAAATTAAACTTTGGTCCATACCTGGTATTATTTGATACTTAGAATAGAGAACCTTGCAAAATACATTCAGATTTCAGGACTTACAACAGATTCATATGTACAAAAAATCACCATGCAATTCTAAGAAGGGAGTGATTAGGCCTTTCTTTGTTGATGTACAAATAACTGTGTATCTGAGAGTTTGACAAATGGACAAACAGAATCAGAATTTAGGCAGTAACAGCATTATGTTCAAAAGCATGAGCCCATGAAATTTTCTGGAAATGGAAAAGGAGACTAAATCACAAAATTCTAAATGGAAACTCTTTGAAAAATAGTTATCAATAAGCTCATTTTTTTCCACATACTATGATTTTTATACACAGAAGGAAAAACATGTTATTTGAGACTACCCCCTTTTGACTTTTCTTACCACAACTTACCACCTTCTGCAAAATTCCCTGTTCTTAATGATCTCATGATTTACAAAAAGTACAAAAAAACCTGATCTCCTTTTAGTATTCTTTATATTGGCTATGATCTTCAGATAAAGAAAAACAGTTCAATCAAATTTATGTCCATTCGACTAATAGTACCCCTGAATGCGGAACAAGTTTGATAAAATATAGGCTCCTCCCTTCCTCCTAAATTGTGGTTCTGCTCTGCCACATACTAACCAAGTGGCCTGGGACAATCTATTTATATTATTTAAGCTTCTGTTTTCTCATCTATGAAAAATAAGGAGGAAATAGAGTAATTATGAAGATTTAAGGAAATAATGCACATGGAACACCCCGGAGAGTTCCCTGGCAAATAATAAAACACTCAATATGTGTTAGCTGTTATTAAATGACTAAATTTACCTTTCAGTGTCATTTTCCATTGTTCATAGTACTCAAATAGAAGAATCCATCATTCCACTAATATATGTGTACACCTTCTACCTCTGTCTTTCTTGCAATTCTCTTGAAGTATGCTAGTCCCTACACTTTACTATCTGCTGCCTGCCTACTCATCTTCAAGGTCTTGTCTTGTCTTTTTAGGTTTAACTAATTCAGAAGTCATTGCTTTCTCTTCTATTACACTGTAGGATTTTGCCTCTGACTTAAAAAAAACTGCACATTACAAAGACTGATTTTTTTTTGTACTTTTTTTGCAAAATTATCTTTCTTCCATGCTGGATTTGGAGCTTATTGACGATGGGAACTTCTTGAGGTCATCCTCAAAATAGTCCTTGGATGTATTCCTACTCCAATATTTCATGTGAATAAACTGAGATTCAGGAAATTGAAGTAAATTTGTCAAGGTCACACAACAGTTCTCTGATACAGTCATGTCTCAAAACTTTTCTTAAATAAATTCTGATACTGTTGTTCTTCCCATGATTGCTATGTACATATTGACCTATATTAAGCAGAATGGATATGCATTTAAAGACCCTCAGAATTTGGTTCATATGGTAATAAGTTGATGATAATTTAAGGGTTGTAATGTACTTTTCCCAATTCAAAGCATTCAGGAAAAGCATTGTAGAAACATGAGGTTTTGCACTCTCTCAAAGAAATTTGCCACTGAATTATGTTCAATAACTCCCCTGAAAAATGTAAATATTACCTGAATCTTGTAGATAGCTGTAGTCATAGCCCAGATCTCTGGATGAAATAAAGAAATCACCATTTCTGTAGAGAGGTATAAAAGGAACCATGTAGGATTCCCGGTTATGGCCAATGGGCGCATTGGCTTCTGGATAAACTTCTTGAAGAGGACGGTGCCTTCGGAGCCACTGTTCAAAAATACTGCAGAGGAAAGGGTTATTCAGACCAAGAAATACATTTTGTAAAAATATTGAAATTCTTAAAGTAAAATAGCAAGGCATATAGTAAGATCCAAAGACAAAGAACAATGCTGAATATATTCTTCATAGTTTAAAAATATTTTGTGAAGTATTAGTTCATTCTTTCAAATCCTGAAGAAACTCACTCATTTAAATACAAATATTGAGGATAACTTTGAGAAAAGAATTTCCTAGGATATGAATTAAACTAACACAACAAGTTTTGAACCTCCAGAATGATATAGAGCAAAAGCAATTATCGGGTGAGTGGCAATTGAGTCATAGTTGTAAAGTAAATATAGTTCTTGTTCCAAAGAAAGTTAGCCTAAGGAAAGAATCTATAAAACTAAATTGGAAACAGTACTGGAATTTGGTCAGTTTTTGGTCTAGGTGAGGAACTTTCAATTATTTCAACCTCCATGTTGTGTTCGGTGAAGTGTGTGTTTAATGAATTTTGATGGGAGACAGAGTTCACTTCTAATTTATCGAGGTTAAGTTACTTGTTCTTGGTTTCCCAGCTGGTCTTAAAGCTAGAGTATGACCATCTGATGAGTATTCAGTCAATCAGACATACCCATTTATAAATTTGAAATGAAGATAGTAACACAAAGAAGCAAGGATGATGGAACACCATTCTGGGGGTGGACAGTGGTAATGGCAATACATTTAGTTTTCAAGGCAGTAAAACCGGATATCTCAGCAAAACAATCTATTACCCAGAAGTAGCCTGTGTCTCAGCATGATTTTAGCAGATGTCTTTGCTGCTGCCATTTCACCTTGTTCCCGCCTTTTTCTGAACCTGCTTCCCCCTTATTCTGAGAGCTCTAACATCTTTCAATAAATTCTTTTTTTCTATTTAAATTAGCCAGAGTTAGTTTTGCTGCATGCAATTAAAAACTCTTATTGGCAAAAACAAAGAAAGCTAAGAAATTAAAGGATAAAAAAGTAAGAACGGAGGAGAAACGCAAGTTGTAGGAAAATTTATAGTGGGCTTTTACAAGTATGACACGGAAAAAGGCTTTGTATCATTTTCATATAACGCAGAAGAAAGAACACTAGAGCTGGAGTCTGGGAACTCTCCCTGAGGCCCAGCTCTGCATTTTTATAGCTGTATGACTCTAAGCAAATCACTGAATTTGGAGATTTGGCTATTCATCCATAAAATGAGAGCAATAATATCTGTTCTACCTGTTTCCAAAGGCATTAACCAGTGTGATTTTGTGTGTGTGTGTGTGTGTGTGTGTGACAGTGCTAAATAAGTAAGCTGTTGTTACTTAGCTGTAAAATTTAAGCTAGGAGGTCAAAGGTGAGGACATCACAGAGAAGGTGGTGTCTAAACATAAAAGTGTTAATGCTTTAAACAAAAAAAAATTTTGCAAATAGAGTTTTCACATTCGAAGTACAATAAAGAAGAAAACAAGAAAGTCAGGCAGCAGCAGGGCTCATTACGCTTTTCATGATGGAAAACAATTGTTTACTTGGAGAATGTGGATGTCAAACACTACTTGGGATCTCTAAAAAACACCCAACAAATGGCCCGTGAATATCAAGGATTCCCTAAACTGGCTCACTTATCTACCTACCATCGGTCAACTTGCACATAGACTTGTGTAAAAATATTAGTTCTGCAGGATGTGACAAAAATATGTGTAATATTCCTTAATCTATTTGATTTTCTTTGTCTTCATCTGCAAAATGACAACAATACCTGTGTCATGAAGTTATTGTGAAGATTAATGAAAATAATATGAAATATATGGCTTAGTGCTTTGACAAATGGCAAGCAGTAAGTTTTGCCCTTCCCACACTCTTCTCACTTCTCCTCATTATTGTCACACTGAAAGAACTTTAAAATCAAGAAGAGACTTAGGATATGCTGTAATAGAAGTGCCAAAGCCATGTACGTTTGAGAGAAGTCCTTATAAATGGTTATTATTCTGATAGACAGAAATGAGACAGAAGGTTCAAAAAGATTGGTTTTTATTAACTGAAGAAATTAGGAAATAAACCCCAAATTCTACGCAAGTCCTATAATTTATGAACTAGTCTTTTTGTTTGAACTTCACAAAAGTATTACTTGTTCCTCATATATAATTCAGAAAATACAAAAAGGAGAAAAGAAAAAAAATCACATCACTGTTTCATGTTTTATTATATCTAGTTTTGAAGTGTGTGTATACAACATTCTATATGCATTTAATAAAAAACTAAATTATAGCATTTTAGAATACATTTTATTGTACTAAACTGTGTATTTTCAATTGGTTAATGTATTTTTTTATGAAACAAAGGCCTTCCCTCACCCCTATTAAACTTTGACTGACTAAGCAACAGTTTAATATACAATGAGCCGTTACATAGGAGTTCAGGCAAAAATTGTGCCTTTTGTCAATTGGGTAAAATTACTTCTGTAGTCCAATTCATAAATAATCTTGTTTCTGCCAAAAAGTGAAAAATTATTTACCTATATAGATCAAAGACATCAATTTTATTAGAAAAAGATTTAATGGAAGAAACTACAAAATATCCACATACCCTATCAACCTTCTAAAATGAAAGTATTAATCTTGATTAAATTCTTCATCAATAGTTCTTGCCTTCAGTTAATTTTACCAAACCATGTGTAGAATTATTTGCATCAAAATATTAATGTTTAATTTACTGATATTTCAGAAAAAGAACATCTCCTCAGCAAAAATTCATTTAAGCCAAATCTAAACAATTATCTGGAAATCTGAGAAATAGTGAAATTCACAATAGAGAAATTAGAAGCAAGTAAAGAAGATCATGGATGGAAATACGAACAGATGTGTTTCATGAGTAAACTGACATAGGACTTTTGGCTTTGGGACTGAAATGTAAAGACCTCGGTCACTCCCATCTCTAAAGGAAGGAAACGTTAGCTAAACTGAAATCAACGATTTTTGTTGAACCCATGAGAGAACTGAGGTCATAGGACACACTGCCAACTCCACAACTAGAGAGATGATGTATCCAGAGGACACAGTGAGGTCTTCTCCCCAGGAGCCGAGGCCTCTGGGCTCACATGACCGTAGGAACACTGAAACACTTTGTGAGCAGCTGAGAGACTGAGTCTCGCTACACTAGTGGTGATAGAAAATCCTGGGGCTGCAGTTTTAAAAGGATTCTCACATATTTTTCACTATTAGTTCCCAGAAACACCAGGTATTGTGATGAAGGGTTGAGAAAGGTCCTATCCTGGCTCTGCCACCAGAAGAGGAGAGTGACCATTGGCCGTCTCCATTTCTGAGGAATATGCAAAGTGTGAAAGTTAAAGAATGGAAAAAGATGTACCATAGAATATTAATCAAAGTAAAAGGAGAAAGCCTATACTAATATGTGGATTTCAGAACAAAAACAAATCAGCAGAGTCAGAGAAGGATATTTTCCACTGACAGATGAGTCCATCCATGGAGAAGACAGAGCAATCCTAAGTGTCTATGCACCAAACAATTAGAGCTCCAAAATATGTGAAGCCAACCTGAAAGGTAGAGCTGAAATACAAACAAACAAAACAGAAACCAGGCAAATCATGATTGCAGTCGAAGATTTTAATACCCCTTTCTCAACAATTTATAGGACTAGCTAGAAAATCCACAAGGATAGAGAACTCAACAAGACTATCAGCCCAAAGAATCTAATCAACATTTATAGGACACTCCAATCAATATTTAAAACAAAAAGCTTCTCTCAAATTCCTACAAAACATTTACTAAATATATGCCCACATCTTTGGCTGTAAAACAAATCTTAACAAGTTTAGAAGAATTTAAAACACGCACATTATATTTCCCTTACTAATAATGGAATCAAACTAGAAATTTACAATATAAAAATAATAGGAAATTTTCCAGACACTTAGAAACTAGATAAATAATTCTAAATAGCAAAAGGGAAAAGAAGTAGTCTTAAATAAAACAAGAATACATGGAACTGAATAAAAATAAAAATACAACTTATCAAAATTTGTGAAACAAGGCTTAAAACAATATTGAGGAGAAGTACAGCATTAAATGCATACATCTGGAAAGGAAAGTCTCAATAAGTTCAACCATGGGAACCTAACAAAAGAAAAAATAATAAAACTAAAGCAAAAAAAAAATGTAGAAAATAAGAAAGATAAGGATAGAAAGTGATGAAATTAACAAACAGAAAACAATGGGAAGTTAGAGTATGACAAAGAGCTGGTTCTTTGAAAGTATCAACAAAATTGACAAACTAGCAAAAGTTAAAAGAAAAGAAAAGAGTGAAGACACAAGTCACCAATATTAAGAAAGAAACAGGGAATATTACTACAGATGTTGCAGACATCAAATGGGTAATAAAAGAATAATATGAGCATCCTACATGTATACATTTGACAATTTAGGTGGAATGGACCAATTCTTCAAAAAGCACAATATGCTACCCACCCAATATGAAATAGACCTATAAATGTTAAAGGAACTGAATTAGTAATTTTAAAATTCTCGAAATGGAAATTCTCATGTATAGAGGTTTTCCTTAATTCTATCAAGTATTTATAGAATTTACAAAAAGTCTATACTAGTCGTATAGAAAACAGAAGAAATAGAAACAATTCCAAAATAATGATGAAGTTTATATTATCCTGATATTAAAACCTAATAAAAAGGAAACAACAGATCAAGATCACTCATACATATAGACACGTAGAGGTAAAAATTCTTAACAAAGTATTAAAAAGTAGAATTCAGCAGTATGTAAAAATAATTATTTTCCTTAAAACTAATGGAGTTTCTTACAAAATGTAAAACTGGTTCAATATGTACATATTTGGCATCTTAACTCTTTCAGTGCCAGTATCCTGGCTGGAATATTTCTCCAACATTGCCAGATTAAAATCACTTAAACTTGGAGGAACTTTAATAAGAAGAAAAAAAGAAGTAAAGAATTAAGAGTTCAAGAGAGAACGAGTTTCAGAGTCCTCTATTTCCCATAAACATTTAAGTATATCATTAGCTAACAGCCACCCTGCTATGAACTATTTTGAAGAGGGTGTAAAGCAAGCCGTAGGAGTTTTCCTCATGTAATTATAATGTGCCCCCAGACTGAGAGATGTCAAATTAGGCAGACATTGCACTGAAATCAAATGAGCCAGGTTGGACTAGCCAGAGCTACTCAGGGTGAATCTGTGAAAGGGTATCTCAAAGTGTCAAACCCTCCAGACGATGGTGGGTGTAAGTGGGGCTGCCTATTCATTTGACTCTCAGTAGATTTCACTGATTGGCCTTCAAAGCCTCAGTGCCTTTACCTATGAAGTGATGATGATAAAGCTTAACTTGTCCCCTTCCCTAAGGTGCCCATTCATTTAGTCAGTAAATATTCTGCAATGTAATAACTGCCTGTCAAACTACAAGCATGTATAAAAATGTCCCTATCCTCATGGATCTCACTCCATAATAGGAGAAACCTATATATAAAATTTCAAAGCAACGTAAGGAATGCTTTCCCCAAGGTGTATAAAACCTATGGGTTTGCAGCAGGAGCAGCTAACAGGGAGAAAAGAAAGGCTTCACAGCAGGGATGATATTTAAACTAGATGCGTAAATTACGGGAAAGCACTGCATTCAAACACAGACCCACAGGGAGCCCTGGTGGAATTGAGAGAGAGAGAGAGAGAGAGAGAGAAGGAGGGAGGGGGTGGGGCCTTGGTGTGTGCCACACCTTTTGGGGGCAAGACACGATTGTAAGAGGGACTTTACCTAACAAATACAGTGTAACCTGGTTTCTTGTACCCTCAATGAATCCCCAACAATAAAAAAAAAAGAAGAAAGAAGAATGAAAGTGGTTTGTGTCGGCACCTGTGGCTCAAGGAGTAGGGCACTGGCCCCATATACGGGGGTGGTGGGTTCAAGCCCAGCCCCAGCCAAAACTGGAAAAAACAACAACAACAAAAACAGAAAGTGGTTTGGTGCAGGATTGAATGTATAGTAGTGGAGGATCAACAGGAAGTGAGACCAGCAGGTGGAGATGGGTCAGTTTATGAAAGATTTTATGAATAGCAGGGTGCTGAGTTTGGACTTGATCATGGGGGTTAATGTGCCTTCTAAGTACTTTAGATAAGTGATGACGAGGACTGGATTTGAATTTTAGAACTATGATCATAGTGGATGTATATATTATATATTATATGAACTTATAATGAACCAAAATATGTTACATTCATTTATCAGAGCTCATAGTATATCATGGACCGATAGAGGTGTTGCCAACTTCTACACAATGGATAACTATTACTTTCCTGAAGACAGCTATGCTACCTTTCTTCCTTCCAAAATTTCTTTTCATTTAACATAAACATTTTTATTAACTTTGTACTACTCATTAAGTACAAACCATAATGATCTTTTGAGCTTCTTAGAATAATAAAAAATGATTGATCAATTCGGTCATAAATTTTCATTCATTGGGTGACTGTCACACTCCAATACTATGCTAGGGATTTATCAACATCTTAGTTGTATTTCTAACAACACTGCAAGAAAGGTTAAAGTAACAGTAGCAGTAGTAAGGGTTAGCTCATATATTACTTTATAGGTCTGGTATTATTCCAAATATTTCTCATATAGGAAATAATTTAATCTTCAAAAAACTCTATAGGTGCACTTTATTTTACATGTATTATTTATATTTTACATGTGAGAAAACTAAAAAACAAAGAAGATAAGAAACTCGCCCACGGTCACACAGCTAAAAAGTGCCAAGTGGCAGACTCAGGATTCAAAGCCAGGTAGTCCAACGGTAGTACATTTTCTTAGGCTTAAAGAAGCTGCTGTCTCATAAAAGTGTTTCCATTAAAATACACAGAAAAATAAGCAAACAAACAAAAGGTCAGGGTTTACAAAACTTTACTCAAATTTATTTAGTTAATAAATAGAGTGATAAGAATCAATCTGAAGTCCACTGGTTGTCCTCAGCCCTTTCTATGACATTGCATGCTCCCAATTGCACATTTTGCATAGACCCCCACACAGAGTGAACCTAGGTGACTTGCACATTTTGTCAGTTAATCGGGAAAAGTGAAAGGATTTTGGAAAGAGATTTTGAGTGGAAAAAACTGTAGCATTTTACATTACAAATAAAAACTTTTCTCTGTTCACTGTTATATTCATCAAACCTAGAATACTGCTGACACACAGTCGGTACTCAATAAATGTTTGATAAATAACTATCCCAGAGGTATTTCAGAATCTATCCTGTGGGAATGAGGAGACTATATTATACATTTTCTTAAAACATATATTCAGCATACAGTCGCTCCATAGCTACTTACCTGCAGGCAAATACAGGCAGCGTATACTACATATGGTAAAATGGAAGGAAAAAAGGTTCAAAAGGCAGAGTCCTTCTCCCAAGGAAATTTTTAGGGAAGAAAGCCACTTATACCATTTATATTTACTTATATCATTTCAAATCTTTAATCATTTATATCATTTTATATCTTTAGTCAAAGACCTGAACTTGATGTGGAAAAATGCCTTTAAATACTATGTAGTAAAAGTCATCATTTTTGGTAAAAAAAAAAAAAAAGTCATCTTTCATGGCAATAAAGGTTAAAAATTCAAGGTGGACAAACCAAGTGTAGATACACTTCCACACACCCAAGACTCCTGTCACAAGTGCCAGATGATATTCGCTGGTTTCCAACATCCTCACTGAAATATCACTAGTACTATGTCCCTTGGCCCGAAGCTTCAACTTTCAATGTGACACTAATAGCCTTATGACCTCTTCCAGCTGTGTTAGACTTCATCCACTTCTGAGGATCACAGTGGAGGAGTTTATCATACATCTACTACCTGTATAGAGGTAGAACTCTTTTACCTGGAATAAGAAATTTTTCCTCCAAAAAAAAATTATTACTCTGTTTTGAGCATATGACCCTTCAGACACTATCTCTAGCACTTCAGCTTCACAAGGATTTGGCAGGGTCTGATAAGAATCCAGAGGAATTTTTCCTTCATGTAATAATCTGCATCGGAATCTAAAGATCCATGTATATGCAGTTGCACAAAGGCTGCAATTTTATTTGTCAATTTTCCCCAAATTGTGATTGGTGTCAAAATATCTTTTACTTCCCTTGTAGGATCTAGGAGTCCCTGTTAATAAAAACTAAAAGTCTCAATGGGCTGTGCCTGTGGCTCAGTGGGTAGGGCGCCAGCCCCATATACCAAAGGTAGCAAGTTTAAACCTGGCCCCGGCCAAACTGCAACAAAAAATAGCCGGGCGTCGTGGCAGATGCCTGTAGTCCCAGCTACTCAGGAGGCTGAGGCAAGAGAATCACCTGAGCCCAGGAATTGGAGGTTGCTGTGAGCTGTGTAACGCCGTGGCATTCTACCGTGGCGATGAAAGTGAGAGCCTACAAAAACAAAAACATAATCTTGGATTACTAACGGGACATTTGCTAACTCATCCATACTCATGCTTGCAATATCCACTAGTTTCTACCTCTGCTACAGAACATAAAAATGTGAAGAATGAATAGTTTTGTTCGTTGATTGTGGATCCAAAAGAAAAAAAAAAAAAGAGTAGAGAGAAAACTAGGCAAACAAAAACAAAATAGCAAAAATCTATGGGTGTTAGCCTAAAGAGCTTGGATTTATTCTATATATTTATGAAATGGGAGACATTGATGTTATTTGAGAAAGGGAATGATGTTTAAAAAATATAATGCATAGTGGAATTTATATGGAAGTCTTATATAGAACAGAGTTTTTTCCTGAACAGATAATTGGCAAGGACCACTACTTATGGTGGGCCTAAGTATCCAGGGCTTATACTAAATGTAAGAAAAATCAGAGCTAATTTCTGTAAATAAGACAAGAAAGCAAAGAAGGTCACAAATATTTGAACACCAGGGATGCCATCTGGCAGAGCAAAATTCACTGAGCTCAAATGCTCCTTTCTGATGAACAGCAAATCGGGTATGCATGCCTAAGAATATTTATGATGTACAATTATAGAAGCATATGGAACACAAATGTGCACATATTTTATGCAGTAATAATACTAATATCATTGGGAATTTAGATAAGAAAAAGTATGATGTGTTCAAGTCTAGCCTGACGAACAAAAAAGATAATGTAAAGCATCCTTCAGAAAGGAAATTCAACTGGAGCTGCAGACTGAATCAGAACAAATGATCCTCACTGCTGGAAGAAAGGAGCCTCAGAAAGGATAGATTGAGTGCTAAAAAAGAGATTATTTTCTCTGTATTTTGCCCTTAAATAGTAGTCAGATACTTACCCACCTACTTAACCTTTTTTTTTTCCTGTAGTCAAAATCGTCGTCTACTTATATATTTAAGGTCATCTACTCTTCTAGTATTCATTCCAATTATAAAAAATAGACAAATATAGTTTTGCCTTATAAAAGCCAGTGATCTGCGGCCCTGAATCAGGGTTAAAAACATAATTCCTTCTTTTGGGAAAGGAGAAACCCACTATTCAGTTTATATTGAATCTTCACTAAGGGGAGGAAGATACCATGGAGAAAAATATTTCTATTTAGGGTGCTAGGAAATGATCTATAGAATGGTGAGAGATTAATTAATCCTATTCTGAAAATAAACAATAAATAACAGAGGCCAGAGGACCAAAGAAGCAAACCCAGAACCATCCCCCAAAGGATGCTTATTCAAATCAAAGAGACCAGTGACACTGAGAATTTGAAAATCTCTTTAAATTGTTGTTGTTATCAATTACTCAAATGAGTAGTAATAAAATTAAGAAATAGAGCCCAGTTAAGACATAGGTAAAACAGGAGCTATGATGATATATTCCACTCCCCAGGCAAGTGGCACAGGGAGAGGAATTCTGAGCCATGGAATGGGCAAGAAAACTACATTTGCAAATTCCTCTTTGGGCCCAGATGACAACCCTCTTCTTTACAAAGGTCGAAAGAACAAGCTCCTTGTTTGAAGCCTTTCCTCAGGAATTACTAATTTTATTTACCTCCCATGCCCTCAAGTTCTTATGGTTTCTTTTCCTTTTTGAAAGTTAAGCTTGCCTGTGTTAGTAAGGATCCAAGTAACCATTTTCTCCTGTGCCCAATACACCTGAGAATCTCTAGATGTTAAGAAGATATTACTATCTATAATCATTCAAAATCTATAAGAATTTCTCAGAGGCTTGATTACCTAATGCATATGGGACTTAAAACCAATGTAAGAACAAATAAAGCTTAAAAAATTGAACGCACACTAAACACATAGATACAATTTACTGGAGAAAAAAGGGAAAAACAAATAGTTTTTCTTGAAGCAGTGGAAAGAAAATAGCACTTGGGAAAAGAGTGCTGAGATTTAGATGGGTGAATAACATGTTGAACACATCACAAAGTATTAGGGCTTGTGAGAATATTGTCATCTACTTTAGGAGCTGATAAAGAGTAGCCCTTGCAGGGATTGAGGGCTTCCCATCCAGCTGGGCCATTTAAAGTTTCTGGAAATGGTTATAAGTGCACACAGCAAATAAACAACAACAACAGCAAAAAACTATTCAAGAAATGATATTAAAATCTTAAGAATGTTGAGAATGCTTGTGAATCACCATCCTTTTACTTCCTATCAGTTGACATAGCTTGTGTTGAATATGTAGATTAATTTGGAAAGTATTGCCATCTTAATAGTTAAGTTTTCCAATCCATGAATAAGAAATGGCTTTCCATTAAAAAAAACGACAACAACTTCATTAATTTCTTTCAATATTATTTTGTAGTTTTCAGTATACTAGTCTTGCACTTCCTTGGTTAAAATTATTCCTAAGTATGATGCTCTTTCTGATGCTACTGCAAATTATTTTCTTAATTTCATTTTCAGATTATTTATTGACAGCATATAGAAAAACAACCACATCAAATCTGACAAGAACAAAGAAAATTGATTTCTTTGATAGAAGTCCAATGGATATAATATTTTTCTTTAAAAAGACAATAAGAAATTTTCTTGTCACCCATATGCCAATATCTGGGGAAAGGAAAATGTATAAAATGGAAAAACAGTACTTTTGCTTCAGTGTGAAAAGTAAAAATTTTAAAGTTAAGCATTAGATTTTTTAAAAAGTTAGTATTTAAGTGTAACTTCCTCTGACACCTTTGATGATGTGCACCATAGAATATGCCAGAGAAAATATGCCATGAAAAATGATTAGATTAACAAATAACATGAAACAAACAAAAATAAAAAATGATAAGTGGTTGGATATTCGGTGAATTTAAGAAAAACTTAGTGTTTTTAATTGTACACTTACTTGTAAACAAAGTAAATAGGCAATGACTTGTTTTCCCAACCTTGGTACGGGTTCAACACTGTGGTTTTTTCCTCACAAAGTCCATCTAGCTGCCACCACTGTGGAGGGCTCAGCCTAACACCAGAGGTCAACTATGACGATGGTTCTGTAAAAACTCCATGCCTTCAGGGTAGATCAGGGTCCAGTTACCTTCCTCCAACAATAAATACATTAGACAACTAGCATCCTAACATGGATAGTGATTGTTTCAATCAGGATAGATACAAATCTGGATTTGGATTTGTTTGCTCTGATTGTAAGTCTTCAACCAGCAACACAACCCATAGACCCATAGAATGTTTTCCTTATTGTCATCTTATTCCACTCCACATTGCTTCTAACTGTAGAATTCACGTCACAGCAAAAAGTAGTGTAAAAATGAAGGTATTTACCTTACACGTGCTCTATCACCTAGGAGCAACTGGCCTAATAAAATAAAGAACTGACCATTGAAGACTCAATTTTGGTAGCAGTTGGGGTAAAAAACATGAAGAGTTAGAGTGTAATCTTACAAAGGCAAAAACGTGCTTTGAATTACCAGCATTTATCCCATGTGCCTCCTCTACAGGTGCTAGCAACAACAGTGGAAGTGTGAATGAGTTCTGTGATGATTATACCTTATGACTTACATAAGTTTTCTTTTCTGTCACCCCAATTATTAAATCTTCTGGGGTTTAGCAATCATTTCCTAAGGCAAAAGAACTGTTTCCGGAAGGGTGCATAAATATACTGCATTGAATTGGAAGTTTAACTGGAGGATATCATGCAACTGAGCATATGTATAAGAAAGAGGAATATTACACTACTGGATGATATTGATCAAGAGATGTTTGGATTCCTGCTACACAGCAATGCAGTAACGACTGCATGAAATTTAAGGACTTCTTTGGGGGAGGTTTTAGCATTTCTATATTTCAATAATAAATTTAATGAGGGAACAGTAACCAAAGAAAGAAAAAAAAATCACTTAGAATTCAGACTCTCCAGGAATGAAAATCTAAATCATTTTATAGATAAAGAGCTTTAGCCAGCTGAGATGCTAGCTGAGAGAAAACGTAATTTGCTATGTGTAGTGTAAAAAGTATAAATAACAACTATGGCTTATAACCAGAAGAAAAAGTATAAAAATCTCTCGAGACTTCAGCCTAGGCAAAAAATGTATGATTAAAATCACAAAGGCAAACGCAACAATGAAAATAAATAAATGTGGCTTGACTAAATTTAAAAACTTCTGCACCGCAAAGGAAATAATCAACAGAGCACACTGATGACCTACAGAATGCCAGAAAATATTCACCAACTATACATCCAATGAAGGTTAATATCCAGAATCTACAAGGAACTCAAACAAAGGAGCAAGAAAATCAACCCCATCACAAAGTGAGTACAACATGTGAACAGACGTTTTTCCAAAGAAGATATATAAATGACCAACAAACATGTGAAAAAATGCTCCACATTACTAATCATCAGAGAAAAGGTAATTAAAATTACAATGAGATACCACTTTCCCTTCTCAGAATGGCCTTTATTAAAATGTTAAAAAAACAACAGACACTGACGATTGACATGGACACAGAGATAAATGAATGCTATACATTGTTGGTTAAATTGCAAATTAGTACAATGCCTATGAAAGTCAATATGGAGATACCTTAAAGAAGCAAATGTAGACATACATTTGACCTACCTATCCCACTATTGGGTATTTACCCAAAGGAAAAGAAGTTGTTTTATTAAAAAGACACCTATACTTAAGTGTTTATCACAACACCATTCACAATTGCAAAGATATAGAATCAACCTAAATGCCCATAAATTCATGAGTGGATAATGAAAATATGATTATCTATCTGTCTATCTATCTATCTATCTGACACACACATGTGCACACACCTGGGAGTACTACTCTTCCATAAAGGACAAGGAAATACTGTCATTTGCAGCAACTTGGATGGAATTAGATGCCGTTATCCCAAATGAAGTATCTCAGAAATGGAAAACAAATACATGTGTCTACTAAATGTGGGCCAAAAAATGAGTACAAATGGGCGCAAGAGATATAAAAGTACATTGGAAACCAAGCAAAGGAGAGGGTGGAGGGATGAGGAATAAAAACCTACCTATGGTACAATGAACACTATTCTGGTGATGAACACACTAAAAGCGCTTTCTTTTTTTTCTTTTTTTTTTTTTTTGAGATAGAGCCTCACTTTGTTGCTCTGGGTGGAGTGCTGTGGTGTCATAGCTCACAACAACCTCAAACTCTTGGGCTCAAGCAATTCTCTTGCCCCAGCCTCTCTGTAGCTGGGACTATAGGAACCTGCCATAATGCCTAGCTATGTTTTTTAGAGACAATGTCTAGCTCTGACTAAGGACAGTCTTGACTTGATGAACTCAGGCAATCCACCCACCTGGGCCTCCCAGAGTGCTAGGATTACAGGCATTACCCAACCTGCCTGGCTAAAAGCCCATTCTTAAGTGTTATAAAATGTATCCATGCAACAAAAACATTTGTATCCCCTTAATATTTTGAAAAAACCTAAAATATTTTCTCTCACCATACTTTTTTTTTAAATTAAATCATAGCTGTGTACATTAATGCAATCATGTGGTACAATATGCTGGTTTTACATACAATTTGAAATACTTTCATCAAACTGGTTAACATGGCCTTCATGGCATTTTCTTAGTTATTGTATTAGGACATTTATATTCCACACCTATACACATATACCCTTGTAAGATGCACCGTAGGAGGGAGGGTAATTGGTGGGACCCCACCTAAGGTGCATCTCACTGGACTCTTATGAATATAGAACACACAAATACCTCTATTTTGATAAAACTATAGAAAATAATGTTTTTCTTGGCTAATTGGATGTGGGTTAATGTGACCTAGTAAATATAAAACACAGAACAGTGTCAGCAATACTTCATGTGCACTTAGATTTCATACTTTTTTTTTTTTTATTGTTGGGGATTCATTGAGGGTACAAGAAACCAGGTTACATTGATTGCATTTGTTGGGTAAAGCCCCTCTTACAATCATGTTTTGCCCTCAAAAGGTGTGGCACAAACCAAGACCCCACCCCCCTTGCTCCTTCCTTCTCTCTGCTCTTCCTTTCCCCACCCCTCCCTCATTCTTTCTCTCTCTGCTCTCCCCTTCCCTCACCCCCATCATGTCATTAATTGTCATTAATTGTCCTCATATCAAAATAGAGTACATGGGATTCATGCCTCTCCATTCTTGTGGTTTCATACATTTTTTATAGAAAAAAACTTATATTCCCACATCCAGTTGGTTCAAATAAGTTTTCCAATAATATAAACACCTATAATATTTTAAGTTATAATAAAAAATCATTTTCTTGAATTTCACTAGCAACATTTCAAGTGTTCAACAGCCACCTGTACACACACAGGTCATTTTCTTTCCGACTCATCGCACCCTGATGGTATAACAAACTACGTGCATAATTTCTGAACTCTATATAGCAGGTGGATGATGCTAAGGAAGGGAATAGAAATAAAATACTACTCTTCAATTAAAAAGCATGGGTCTTTTTATCAGAAAATTTTAGGCCAGCAGGTTGAACTATTTTTCTTAATCTGGAAAAAATTTTAAGAGTGGAAAAAGAGATATGCTTTTACACATTCAATTTGAAGATGATACTAGAAGAGAAAATTAGTATGAGTGTGAACTAGTTTACTTGAATGTTTGGGGCAAAACAATTCCCAGGGGACCATTTCTAAGTGAGTGAAGTCAGACTATATGGCTTATCAAAGGAAACAGCACAGAATAGCGTGTAAGTGCAAGGATATTGGTGCAAGACAGATTTGCTTTTGAGTTGTAGGACAGTCATTTATGAACTCTACCCCCGGCAAAATATTATCTATGCAACACTTATTGAGTTAATATTAAATCTACACCTTCAGCATTATTAGAAATATTATATAGATTTGATGTGTAAGCAGTAGGCTAAGTTCCTAGCGCATACTATATTCTTTTCTCTTTTTTGCCAAGGAAGAAAGGAATTTTTATTTATTTTTTATTTTTTTATTAAATCATAGCTGTGTACATTAATGCAATTATGGGCACATACTATATTCTTGATAAATAGCAAAGACTTGCATGCAATAAATCATTGATACATTTCAGATGTTATTATGGAAAACTGAGTTGAAGAAAAAAAGAGAAGTTAAAAATACTCTTGGTTGAGATGATTTTATTAATAATACTGAAATTACAGTAAAGAGAAGGAGAGGCTTAGAAAGAAGTGTGGGGAAAAAGTATCTTTCATCCGGTATACTTCATCTATAAGGGGAGGCTAATACTATCTACCTCGCTCAGCTGTTCTGAAGATTGCATGCAAAGTCTACCACAGTTCCTACTGAAAAATACCTACTCAATAAGGGGTCATTCTTTTTTTTTTCTGTGCTCCATCTCTACATGTGCACACAAGACTGAGAGGCAAGTGAAGCACAGCTGTTTCTAGGCACTACAAGAATTACTATGGATGAAAAATGAGTCTCCCACAGTGCTTGAGTCTTTATTTAGTTCCTTATTTTACAGTTTCGATGATTGCTCATGAACATTTTGTTTACACCATTCTAAACTGGCAGTTCCTCTGATTATCACAGAGGTACCTGAATACGTCCCTATGTCTCAGCTCGACACTAACCACTGATGCTAATATTGCATTTAATTTGTGACTGAGAAGAGAGGGAAAAATTTATACATGTCAAGAATCAATTCTTGATTCTTGATTCAGTTTGCCTCGTTGCTTATGACTTTAGCTCTCTTATAAGAGAGCAAATTTATAAGAGCTAAAGTCATAAGTCATAATTAAGAAGTCATAATTCTTAACATGTGTAATTTTTTTCTGCTTAAGGAGTATAAAGTTTGCAAAAGAATGTAACTAATTATCAATACTATGAACAATCATAACCTAAAATATCATATTTTTGCCTTATAGGAGAGCTAAAGTCATAAGCAACCAGGCAAACTAAATTACAATAGGTGGCAAGGAAAAACTGAGGAGACACTGGGCATCTGAAGTATTTTAATTTTGGTAGAGCATGGGAGGAGATGGAAAAGCTGTTAAAAAAAAGAGTAAGAAGGCAACAAATGATATTTGAGCAAACTGATCAGGGTGTATGTGGGTTACTGGACAGTTTAGAGTTCATGGGCATCCAAGAGACAGTGGGACTACACCAACACTTGTTTAGCTCTTTCCCGTAGACCTCTCCTGGATGGCCTTTGAAAAGGTGAGAAAGAGGGAGGTAAGATGTGCTTCCCTGCCTAGTTCTGAAGTCAGAGAAGGAGCGCCTGGAGATGCCCACGTGACCTGGGCTGCATGAGCGCAGGTGTTTATAGGCAGCTGGTGAAGGATAGGCTAGAACTTGCTCAGATCACAGATCTTTTTCTCATATCAAGAAAATATATCAGCTTCTGGAAATGTGTGCACCCTCACTGAGTAAGAAGGAAAGAACTGAAATGTGATCAAATTGGTTAGGCTGTATGTGGACTGTTGGACAGTCTCACCCCAGTCTGTGTCTTGATACCAGGAAAGATTAGGTGCCCCTGGGAAAGAAGTAGGAACTTTGCCCCAAATTTCCTGCTGTACTGACAGTAGGCAAAAAACAAACAAGCAGACAAAACAACAACAACAAAAAACAAGAAAACCACCTTGTGCAAAGTGCTGCTCAAGGATGCTACATTAATTAAAAGAAGAGAACTTTTCTGCTCTTAGAGAAGGGACAGGAAACTTGCTCATGTCCAAGAACCCCCACAAATAAGAAACAATTTAAGTGAGAAAAGCAAGAATCCCACCTGTGTTCCTTTCTCTGCTCTGGGTAAGAGTCCAACATTATCTACCACTGGAGGAGGGGCTGAAGCGCTAACAACTTCTCACCACTGAGCCTCAGTGGATAACTCCTCAAGACTGGCATAAAACTGAAGCTGGAGCAGGACAATAGAAAACCTCTCCTGCCCTCTACCAGAGCTTTGGCCAGAGTGGCCTATGTTAGCAGTTTCCTGCAGGGAGAAGGGCAAAAGCTAGGGAAGGGACACCTTTTGTGAACCTTCCGTGCCTGACTACTAAAATCCGAGGGTGGAGAAAGACACTGAGAAAATCCACCAGCACTGCATAACTCAGGTTGAGCAAAAGGTAGTGATATTTCCCTACCGGAAAAATTAGAAGTCTATGCAGCATTGAAGGTAACCATAGCTGGGGGAACAATATAGATTTAATGCTGTACACTAACGGCCTAGCTGAGGGGGAGGTGTGCTTGTCTCTGGGCAGAAATATTGTTTACTTAAATCTTTATTGTTTTGTTACAATTGGTGTCCACCAGTCACTCAATACTTGCAACACACATACATAACAAAAAACCTTTGTCAAAAAATAAAACAACCAGATGAGTCAAAGAAAGTGAAAGTCCAGATGTTGAAATTGTATGACAGGTGCTTTAGGATAATTATGATTACTATGTTAACTATAAATTTAAAAATGTTTACAATATGTAGAATAGATGGTAAATTCCAGCTTAGGTAAAGAAACTATAGAATGAGTCAAGTGGAAAACCTAGGGGGAAAACCCATCCTATCAGAGTCTAATAGTTCCTTAAATGAGTTTATTAGCGATATGCCATGCCATGGGAAAGAATCAGTGAACTTGAAGAGAGGTCAAATATCCATTCATCAAAAAGATATAACTGTCCTCAGTGTGCATAGATATAAAATGGA
The DNA here is from genome assembly GCA_963574655.1 of Perodicticus potto. Taxonomy (NCBI): domain Eukaryota; kingdom Metazoa; phylum Chordata; class Mammalia; order Primates; family Lorisidae; genus Perodicticus; species Perodicticus potto. The sequence goes on along the minus strand of CAUYRH010102278.1, from coordinate 16,816 downwards.
GCTTCATGATATGTAACCAAAAACTGACACAACTGATAGGAGAAATAGAAATATTCACAATTTTCTTTGGAGTTTTTACTCCAACACTCTTTTGTCCTTAATAGACTAACAACACAAAAACTTTAAAATGATATATAAGATTAGAATAATGCTATATAATAACTTTATGCAATTAACATTTATAGAAAACTCAATCCTAGAAATACAGAATTATGCGTGTATATATATATATAGATAGATATGAGTTATTCACTATGATAGATCATTATATGGATTACATAATAAACGTCAATAAATTTAAAAGGATTGAAATATTTAAAAGTGTGTTAAAATTTGTCTACAACACAAACTGGGAAGTCATAGCAGAAATACATTCAGAAAATTATTAAATGTTTGGAAGTTAAGCAACACACTTTTAAATAGCCCATGAATATGAAAGAAACAAGAAGAGGTAGTCACAAATATTTTGATTGAATAAAACAAAAACGCAAACTAGTGAAATTTGTGGTATGTAGCTAGAGCAGTGTTTCAAAATAAATGTGCAATAATAAAGATTTTATTTTTAAAAACGTCTAAAATCAACAATTTAATTTTCTACCTGTAGGAACTAATGAAAGAAGAGAAAATTCCAAATAAATAGAAGAATCAAAATAATAAATATTAAAAAAATATGAAATAGAAGGCAGAAAAACAATAGAGGAAATCAATTAAATCAGAAGCTGACTCTTAGAAAAAAAATCAATAAAATTGATAAAGCTCTAGTTGGACAGATTATAAAAAATCAGAAAAGACAAAAGTTACCAACATGAAGAATGAAAGGTGGCACCACTAGAGAACCTACAGGCTCTATAAAAGAATAACGAGTCACTATTGTAAAGTATTCTATGCCAATAATCTGAAAATTTAGGCAAAATTGGCTAATTCCTGGAAACTGCAAACTACTAAATTCCTTTGATAAGTAATAGATTAATAACTTTAAATGTATTGAAATAATTAAATTTTAATTTTAAAACAATCTACAAGGAAAACTTTGATTTTAGATTACTTTATTGGTGAGTTTTACAAAATATTTAAAAGAAATACTACCATTCAACACAAATTCTTCCTGAAACTCAAAGAGGAAGAAACACTCAGTTTCCCCATCAGCATTACCTTGATACTAATACTCGGCAGGGCTTCGTATTATCAGAAAAAAAAAAAAAAAAGCATTCTATGAAAGCAGAACCAAACCAAACTGAATACCCTAATGGAAGCAGAGATTTGGAAATATCTATAAAATGCAGTTATATTTTTTGTTGGCACATTCTTGCTACCTGTATGTGAGGTTTTTATGTTAAGAAATCTACTTTTGCAATAGGTGCAAGATGTTACAGCAAAGGAAGAAAAAAAATTTTTTATTGGCTGCTTTAAAAACCCACAAAATTCAGGGAAATTCTAATGAAACTAAAGTGAATTAACTTTCCAAAGTTTACATTTGGAAATATGACCATTTGCCTGCTATGTGAGAGGAAATAAAGACATACAATATGGAAAAATACCCTTGATTTGGGATCATGAAATGGTTTAATTTCCCACTTAATAATGTATTGTTTTGTACCTCAGAATCACATCTTCAAATATCTCTTCGATTTCTTCATTTTAAAAATAAATATTGGAGGAAGTTCAAAATGACTAGTTAGAAAAATTGGGCACCAGTTCTCGTCAGATAGAAGAACCAAAGTTATGAACAGATAATTCTAACTCGAATGGGGCATGGAGAGAATGCTCAAAACCAATGGAGAACTCATGGGGGAACAAATCAAGGCACAGAAAAAGAGGGAGTGAAATGCCAACTTGGCTAGCAATGACTGTCTAGGAGCCAGAAAGGCTAGTGGAGGAGTTTTCATTTTTCTCATTTCTGCTATGGACTGGTACTCTCTGAATTGAAGAAGCTCTGCTGCCCTCATGAACCGTGGCAGTAGTGGGTGATGGTGATTGATTTGGAAACTTCTTGAGAGTGTTACAACAGACTGTATACTCGTACCAGGACACTGACCTCAGACTTGAGTTTCTGTGGCAGTAAACCATTGTGAGGCCATAAATTTCACAGGACTCTGCCCTGCCCTGGGACTACAGGTCATATATTTACACATCCTGGGAGCTTCTGCTGACATTCCCCCATAGCCATTCACAGGGCTTCAGTGACAAGTGACACAGTTCTGGCTGGGCCCAAAGGCACTGCAGGGTTCCCAGGAATCCAGCCCTCAGTGGGTGCTACTTGTAGAGGAAAGAAAGTGCAGCACCAAGGCGGCTGCCTCTGAGACAAAGGAAACAAAAACACAAGCTTTCTAGAGCCTGAGAGCTCAGCACTTGGTTCTGTGAGGGGTATCTACGCTTTTAGCAGGGACACAAACTCAGAGCTCACTCTGAAGTGAGGAGTGAATCCTGTCTGACCAGCCTCTGTGCTCCCGGCCAGGTGCAAGGAAAACTTCTCCTCCCCCACTGCAGACACAGCTGCTCTCGCTGCTGGAGGAAGTTGGTATATTCAAGGCATAGGGCAGCCTATCTGCGACTGTGAGGGGGTGGCTGCCAGGGGTCGGTAACCCCATCCTCCAAGGGGTCATTGTAACATTGGATCTGAGCTTGTGCCAAGCGTGGTCTCCACCATCTCTGCACAGAGCTGTGGCATTACTGCCACAGAAAGCAGGAGAGCCAAAGAGCTATATGTTTGGGGGCTTTGCAGAGGTTTCAGTTCTATAGCAACCACCAGATGCCACAGAGGTTTAGTGTTCAGCCATGGGTTGACCATGGATCTGAGTTACACCGCAGGCTGGAAATAAGTGGCAGTTTCTAATTGAACTGAATGTCTTGACTGCAAGAACAGGGCATGACAGGAAAATAGATCACATTCCTACCTGTAGAGACTACGGCTATGGGGCAGCCCCTAACCACTCTCAGACCCAGCTCAGAAACCTCAGTGCATTTTTCCAGGGACATGCTAACTCCCCTAACCACCTTCATGAAGGCTGGTGTTTGTGCCCACCACTGGGCCCACCCACGCACACACTTGCCAGTCCAGCTCTGGCAAGTTTGCACCCTCCTAAGTTTGAATGCAAGACCTAGGACCAATCATTTGCCCGGGATACTGGGGAGCTGCTCCTGGTAAGCAAAGATCAAGCATAAGCTCTACCATTTCTCCCACAGCCATCTCTTACTTGTGAATACCATCTGCTAGCCTGGAGGTCAACATGCACAGCCTAATACAAATCTGGTGACATAGTGAACAGCTCCTAGGGGCCAGACAAGCTTCTCATGACCTTCACCACCCTGAATTCTCAGGAGGCCATGAGCCTGCTCACTTGCCTGATACACCACTACTACATCCAGAATTTGAGAAAGCCACTGTGCTAGGACTACACAATGAATTCATTCAGACTCTTTGCTAATGAGTATATCCAAAAGCAAAGCCAAATGGCCCTACTCAAGATTTTGTAATTCTCAAGAAGTGAAGAATAAAGCAAAAAGTCCTGTTCAATTGAAAGTAATCTCAAAAATAAGAGGAGACTCTTTTTCCAGATGTGAAGAAATCAACCTAACAATACTGTCAGTAAGGAAATAGGATGTTATGACACACTTGAAGGATCATACTATCTATCGATGGATCCTAATGAAAATGAAATTTATGAAATATCAGAAAATAATTCAAAATATTGATTTGAAAGAAGTTCAATGATATCCAAAAGAAATCTGAAGACTAATAAAGAGGAATCAGAAAATCTATTGAGGATAAAAATGAGAAATTTATCAAGGGGTAGATATCTTAAAGAAAAACCACAGAGAACTTACAGAAATAAAAAAAATTATTGAAGGAATTAAAGAATATAGCGAAAAGTTTCACCAGCAGACTAGACTTAGCAGAAGAAAGAAGCTCAGAACTTGAGCACAGGTCTTTTGAATTAATGTGGTCAAACAAAAATAAATAAATAAGAATAAAAAAAGAATGAGTAAAGTCTTCAATAAATATGGTACTAATCAAAGCATCCAAACTTACATATCATTGATATTTCTGAGGGAGAAGAAAAAAATATTTAGAAAATCTATTTAATGTCACAACTGATTAAAACTTTCTTTTTTTTTTGCGGTTTTTGGCCGGGGCTGGCTTTGAACTTGCCACCTCTGGCATATAGGGCCAGCGTCCTACTCCTTTGAGCCATAGTCTGTGAGAGATTTAGACATCCAGATACAAAAAGCTTAGCAAACATCACAAAAATACATTGCAAGGATTTATACATGACATGTAGTCATCAGACTGTCTAAAGTCAACCTGAAGGTAAAAAATCCTAAAATCAGCAAGAGAAAAGAATTTAGTCACCTATAAAGGAAACTCCATCAGCAAATTTCTCAGTAGAAAGCTCACACACCAGAGGAGATCAGGACACTATTTTCAGAATTCTAAAAAACAAACTAACAACAAAAATAAATAAACAAACAAAAAAACCCTGTGAACTGTAAATTGTATCCTGCCACAATAAGCTTCATAAATGAAGGAGAAATAAAATATTTTCCAGATAAGCCAATGCTGAGGAAATTTGTCACCACTGGATCAGCTCTTCAAGAAATGCTCAAAGGAAATTGAAATATGAATGGTTGGTATTTGCCATCATAAAAACATGTGAAAATAAAAAACTCACAGGTCTTATAAAAATTACACAAAGAAGGAAGAGAAAGAAATCAAATAGCAACATGACAGAACTCCATACGGAAAAGATGAAGAGACGAACAAAACATAATGCTCAATGAATCAATAAATTCGCCAACCAGATTACAAGTAACATGATAATGATGAAACCTGACATGTGAATATTGACCTTGAATATAAATACATTAAATTACCAAATTAAAATTTATAGATTGGTGGAATGTATAAAAAAACACCTTAAACTGATTATATTCTTCTTACAAGAAGCTCATCTTACTCTTAAGGTCACTTATAGACTGAAGCTAAAAGGATAAAAAGGTACCCCACACAAATGGAAACCTAAAGTCAGCAGGAGTAACTATACTTACGTCAGATAAAATAGGCTTTAAATCAAAAAGAGAGAAAAAAAAAGACAAAGGTCATTATATAACAATGAAGGGATCAAATTTTAATAAGAATAGTAATCCCAAATATAATATATATCATATACGTGTGTGTATGTCGGTATATAAAGATATATACACACGTATATATTATTAAAGGTGACATATATTTTATCTTGGATAATATTCCTTGTACTAATAGAAAAATGAATAATATATGGTTGTTGGGTAGAATGTTCTGTAAATGTCTGTTAATATATAAAGATATATACAGACATATCTTTACATATATCTTTATATATGTAAAGATATGTCTGTAGACATATACAAGATACAAGATACAAGATACAAGATAAAGTATATTTCACCTTTAATAATTGCACATAAAAATATTGTATATTTTTTAAAAATCTTCAGAATAAATGAAATGTCTTCTTTTCTTATAGAATATGAGAGAATTAGTGGACATAGGAATCAGAAGAGCCAATGTTTTCATCTTATAGTGAGATAAAAGAGGAAGGGGATATGGAGATGGCATAACTGAGGGTCATAAAACCAGTTAAGGAATGATGTGCTGCAACGAGGACTTTGCTTGGTGCCTGCTTCTCCCACCCCGTACCTCGACACCGGGCACTGAGAGCTTAATTACATTTCAAGGATGTAACTGGTATGGGGAAAAGTCGAACATCTGTGTCAGGTGACCTCACAGAACAGGGATCATTGAGCTGAAGGGATTTCAAAAGTTATTTCCACTCTCCAAAACAATTTACTTTTACTTTGGTAAAAGAAAAATCCATCAGGTGAATCTTGACGTTGTCTGCTGCTTGTCTTTTCCTTGTCAAGATTACAGAAGCTGTGCTGCATCTTTTACTTGTCAGAAAACACTCTTAAAAATATTCTTTTTATTTTGATGACTATATGTTATTTCTCCTGATAGATTGGTTTGTATCAGGACATGGCTATAGAAAGCTACTTTTTACAACTGCCATATGCCCTGGGACTTCCCGAATTTAGTAACAAGTCTTTTCTGAGTATCCACTAGGTGTTTTTTTTTCTTATTTCAGAATATTATGGGAGTGCAAATGTTTTGATTACATGAATTGCTTTAATGCAGTTTGAGTCAAAGTCATAAGTGTGCCCATCTCCTAAATAGTCTGCATTATACCCATCAAGTGTGAATTTATGCTATCCCGCCTGTCCCCTCCAACCTGCTTGTTTTCTGTTGAGTTTTACTACCGTATGTGCACATGGGTCTTGATCAATTAGTTCCAACTTAATATGGGGTTTTAATTCCATTCCTGAAAGCTTCACTTAGAAGAATGGTCTCCAGTTCCATACAGGTTGTTACAAAGGTATTATTGGTCCATTTTTAAAGGCTGAGTAGTATTCTACAGTATACACATACCACATCTTATTAATCCATTCATGTATCGATGGGCACTCACTCCTCTATGGAGATCAATATGGAGATTTCCTAAAGAGCCAAAAGTTGATCTACCATTCTATTTTCAATCCCACTACTGGGTATCTAACCAAAGGAAAGAAATCATTACATCACAAAGACACCTGCAGCTCAAATGTTTAGTGCACCACAATTCATAATAAAAAAGATAGGGAATCAAACTACATGTACATTGAATCCAGGAGTGGATAAGGAAAATGTGGCATTTGTATACCATTGAAAACTACTCAGTGATAAGAAAGAATAAAATGTCTTTTGCAGCAACTTGAATCCAACTGGAGCTCATTAGCCTACGTGCAGTAAGTCAGGAACAGAAAAATACACACCACATGCTTTCTTTAAGCGTGAGAGCTAAACAATGGCTAAACAACGACACAGAGTGGAATGATAGCAGTGGAGCTTCTAATAGGGAGGGTGGCAGGTGGGAAGTGATGAAAAATTACCTATGGGTATTTGGGTGACAACCGGCTTGCTGAAAGCCTGGATTTCACCACTCTGTAATATATTCATATATACAATTCTACTTGTACCCTCGAAATCTATTAAAATGAAATAACATAAAATAAAATAGCTTTGGGTAAACTATTTAATATTTTTGAGATTTCGCTTCAGAATTTAAAAAACCGAATAGTTAACTTATTTTAAGGATTAAGAAGGATGGTTCTTGTGTACTATCAGGCAGTTAATGGTAAAACTCACGACGTTATAGTTTTTCCTATTGTCCATACCAGCATGTTTCTTAAGTTCAATGACCAGTGCTAAGGCAATGGTACCAACAAAAGATGATTTACCTAAATTTTTTTTGACCTTTCTACAAACTCTTCCTTTCCTGTTCTTGTCCTCCCAGGCATACCCCATGCCACTGAGAACTGATAATTATCCTTCATGTGTGAATGAGAAAATAAAAATAATCAGAATACCTTAATTTATCCAACACCAAGCTTACAAGTACACATTCTATCCCCTGTCTCCATTCAGGCCTAAAGGAAGACTCAGACCAACTCACTGCAGAGGTCCACCTCTACTGGGGTGTGCTTCAAATCTCAATAACTTGCAAGGATTGCTTTTTCCTTTTGCTACTATATCTCTTTCTCTGCCAGTTTTTATTTTCAACAAGATACAAATATTCTCAAATATGTATCTTCTCTCTTAAAAATAATGCCAAATCGTTCTTTAATCTCACATCCCCTTTATTGTAAATCTTCCAAAAGAGTTGTTCAGAGGCCGTTCCAGTCTGGATTTTGATGCTTTCATTTTACTGAAACTGCTGTTGTCGAGGTGACAACCCCATTTTAATAGCAAGGATCCTGTCTGTCTAGAGAATGTGTGCTAAGAATCTTGGCATGTTTTTATAAAAATAGATCATATTAATAATCAAAGCTATGACTTCATATAGCTACTCAGATTAGCAACATTTAATGGCTGAGGAAAGGAAGGCTTAGGGGGGAGTGAGTGGCTTGCCAGAATTGTGTAGCACTGAGATTCAAAATGAGGCATGTCTAATGCTAAAATATGTGATCTTAATCACATGAATTATTGCCTCCTAGTCTGCTGAATTCTGGTCGTTTGATTTGTTTTATAGCCCTGTGCATCCTTTGGATATGATATCAGCACTGTTACAGTGGTTTTGACCTTTGGCTCTCTACATAATTGTGACTAGGATCTTTTCTGCTTCTGCCTGTCTAAATATCCACTGTCATGCTCAAGTATTCCATACTGCTCCCTGGGACTCCCCTTCTGCTCTGCAAGACCTTGACAGGGTCTTCCTTCTGCTTTGCAGAAGACTATGCGTTTTTGGGCAGGTCACCTTCATTAAGCTCTGATTTCCTCATTTGTAAAATAAGAAATTTAGATAATGAACCTGAAATTCTCTTTCAGGTTTAAAAGTTCAGTTAGTAATGATGAAAACTTATGTTTCTTTATCTTCCTTCATTGGAGACTTTTAGGTTACCAGTATTTGACTAGCAATTTAAATTCTGCAGTACCAAAACTCATTACTCCTACAAAGAGCTGGGAGATTTCCCACACTGGAGCTGAACATTCTTTAGCTTATATGTTATAATTATAGCACATGACTTCTTGGTCACTTGATGGGATAAGATTCAACTTCTTTAAATTAATATTTTACTCCCAAACAATGTGCTATTGATAATCCAGTGGATGGATGCCTGCCTCAGAATTATCAATTACACAACACTTTAGTAAGTGCTTAATGAATGTCCCTGGATCTCTGCTCCATGCCAGAGGTGATCGATACATAGATCCTGCCTTCAAGAAACTCAAGATTTAGTGCAAGAGAGATAGGCAAACTCAGGAATAAATCTAATAAACACAGACTGGTATAAAAGCTAAATCTAACACATCAACGGGTAAAACAGGTATAGATTATACGCAAGTATGCCTATAATGGTGTAGCGGCTATTTGTTCTAGGGAGTTAATTTTGCTTTGGAAAAATACCAAGGAGCATTTTAGAAGCTGGGCACAACCCAAAAGTGTAAAAAGAAATCCAGAAACAGACCGTCCCTCTCCGCTATCTTACCTGATTGCTACAGCAGACTTTTAAGAGATTTTTCTTGATTCTGACTCACCTTCTTTCCTAACCCTGAGATTTCTGCCTTTCTGAGCAAGTTTCATCCTTGTAATCACCAGCTGGGAAGCAATCTGCTGTTCATTCCTGAAGCCCCAGGGACCCGCCTTGCTGCCACCCGTCTGGCTAGACTGTTTCTGGGCTGCCAAGTTGGCAAAGCATCTCGTTTGAGGGCATGGGAGTCAGGGCAGCCTTCTTAGCAGGATGGCCCAGGAGAGGCTTGAGGAGCTGAATGGAGGAGAGGACTCACTGGCAAAGACAGCCAAGAAGTCACGATGAGGTAATTAATCGGTAGGGTGGAGTGAGGCAGGCCAGCTCCCCGGTGTGTATCGTTTTAACGTTGCACCTAGCCTGGATGTCACACATTGCAGAGACAGACTACCAGAGATTAGTGAGGTGTTCTCAATACTGGAGGGCACTGAAAACAGAGGCAAGAACAAAAACATCAGGCATGCTTTTAAAAAGTCCCTTTTACTCTATTTACTAGAGCTAGTCTTGTGAAGATATTGTCGTTTACATAGTGTAAACTGACATTCCTATGAGGAAGGTGGTATGACTATCACCTTTTTATAAGTGAGGACTTGGAGAGGATCACTTTCCCAAGATCTCATAAGAATCCTGACGCAGAACCCGGGCACAATCATTGGCTTCGGACTCCAGATCATACAGTTCCTCCATAGCAGGGTCGCTCCTCACAGTTAGAATCCTGTACCTAGTCTGTGAGCTCCTAAGGTGGGTGTCATGACCTGCAATTCTACCGCTAGCTCTCTTAGCCTCGGAGCCAGTGGCTTTCTTGTCTGACCCACTCTTAAGAGCCCAGTCACATCAGAGAAGTAATTAAAGTAATTAATCAGTTAAAACTGCTGGTCTAAGCTTCTGGGCATACCAAATGACATATCTCTCCCACCTCAAGGTTTTGGACCAGATTGTTTTCCCGTTTAGATGTTAAATACTTCTTAAAACCCATCCCAACCCTCCTCTCCCAGTCTGAGTTTGCTGAGTTTGTTAGCAACTTGTTTTACTTGGACTTCCTCCAGGAACAGTAGCTAAACTGCTTGATTACTGTTCAAAATAACCGTATCTGGACCCTCCCGGACTGCATACAGAAGAGCACGCTCTGTCTATATTCCGTATAGATATTCTTTCTAGTAAATCTCTCTTTACATCCTTTATGAAGCAGCATATTATGCAAGTCAATAATTTCGTCTATTCATCCTCAAGATATAATGTTAATGGCACTTACTTGGCAGGAGTTCTATAATTATTAAATGATTCAACTCGTGATGCACTTAGAATTTGGTACCTAGTAAGCACGTAATAAATTTTAGTTGTATTTTTAGTATTTTAGCAACATTGCAATTATTAGCTGTTTTCTGAAGTTTCTTCTCACCTTACACTTCTGTGCTTTTCTTCTTTTGCTCCCCACAGACTGGGTCAGGCAAATGTCGCAAATGAAAATCCTACTCCTTCTTCATAAACCCAGCAGTCATAATTGTATTCCAAACAGTAGAATTTAACAATTATTCATTGAATTTCCATTTTACATGAGGCATTGTGCTTAGATGCTACAGATTTAGGGCTTGAACAGGACCACTCTATGGTCCCCTCTTCCTTGCTGCTCTTTTTGTCACTCCCAAGTAACCTGGCACACTAAGCCACACAGAAGCTGAAGTTTTCCTTACCTACTTAGTTACTTCAATGTCTGCATGCAGGGACACTAAGTAGAGAAGGAAAGTCTGTAATATCGCTGCATCTCCCTAGCATAAAACAGAGTGCGACACAAAGGGTACTTAATGTTTGCTGAGTTAACAGATGAATGAATGCTTATGTGCAGAAGCGTGCTTGCTAATTAGGCAGGCCCTTCTCCAGTAGCTAAGTGCAAAGGAAGGGGAAGCATTTTCTGCGGCTCTGATGTTTATTCACAGCGCATATCACCCAGCAACAACCCTTTACTTCCTGATGAGGAAGGCATAAGCATGAAAGCTTATGCTTACTGGCCAGTGGGTGGCCTAAGACAAACTAGGTCAAACAAAAGTAAAACATGGAGGGGCAGCGCCTGCGGCTTAAAGGAGTGGGGCGCCGGCCCCATATGCAGGAGGTGGCGGGTTCAAACCCAGCCCTGGCCAAAAATTGCAGAAAAAAAAAAAAAAAGAGAGAGAGAGAGATTTAAAAATAAATACATAAAATATGGATTTCAAGAGGTAATTCCAAGCAGGGAATCATCAAAAGGGGAATTCAAAGACCTGTAGAAACAAGGAAGTGATTGGAATCATTGGATGCAAGGTTCTTGCCAGGGGCAGGCCCTGCTAGGGTGGGCGAGCGTTTGAGAGGCTGCTACTGGACAGATGGTAGTAGAGAGCATGTCCGGGAAACCATAGCACCTGGAACTCAAATGCCTAACAGAATTCTTCGTTCACTCAGTCTGTGAGGGATAGGGATCTGAAAGAGATATGAGCCAGTAGGGATTTAATAAAAATAGAGTAATAAGAAACAAGCACAATCTTAAGAAGCTTTAAGAGTTGCAGGCAAATAATTATGCATTTCTCACAACTCTTTAGCTTGTTTGCTTATCTGTTTACTTTTGAGAATTGACTCTATTTTTGTTGTCATTGCAGAAGATGGACAAGATACATATACATATATCAAGATATATATACATGTCTCTAGTATGAAAAGTTAAGACAAACTCAGAAAATATAAAGTTCATGCTTAATTCCATCAATCAGAGATCAATTTTCAATGTTTTAAAGTAGCTTCTCTTCTTGCTTATATTAATAGGCACATTTACCTATATAAATACACAGATACATCTACACACTTTTGAAATGGAATGTTACTAAACATCTTTTTCTGTAACCCACCTTCGTTACTAAAAATATATAATAAGCGTTTTAAAACCCAACCATTATAAATATACATAATCATTTTAATGGCTACTGAATTTTCCATTGTATGCAGTAGTTCACTAGATATATTGACAGGTGACTTTGTGAATGGAGAGTGGAGAATATATTTAAATTCTGTTTCTTCGCCAGTTAGCTAGTTAGTACACTGCAGTTGTACCATGTTATTCTTCATTCAACTAAACATTATGTTCTGGACATTACCCAGAGTACAAAGAATACAGATAAAAAGTGTGATAAATAAAATAAGTGTTGAAGTAATAATTCAAAATCTTATTAGAAAAACTAGTAATTGTATAGTTAGAATACAATGTCTTAAGGTGTATGAAATGATCAGCACAAAAATTCTTGGAGACTCAAAAGAATGGAGTGAATGCCTTGTGGAACTGGAGACAGCTTTGCCAATAAATTGATGCTCGAACTACCTTTTGACTTCTAAACATAGGAGGAGCCCCCAGCTCTGTGTGCATAACAAGCTCCCTTAGGAAGGATGTAGAGCCCAAGTGTCTAATGAGTGCCTAGCACAAGCTGAGTATTTCTTGAATGAGTGTGGAAAGAACAGCTAAAATAATGAGTGGGGAATCTTCTATAACATTTCTGTTACCCTGTAATATATACAACACTTCAAAGGGACCTTTAAGTTCCAATAAAGTATAGTATTCCTTTGAATTGCTCACTGTGGAATCATCTAAAACCTCTAAACTTTTAGGAGTAACTCACTTTTCGAAATACAGTTATTTAAATTGTTGCAGAATAATAGTAATTACTGGTAATTATAGCATCCTATTATTGAGTATTAACTACATATTATATCTAATATTCCTTGGTTGACTCCCTCCCAACGTGGTATTATTACAGAACCTCCATTATATAGATCAGGGGCTTCATTGCTAAGTGGCTAATTAACCCATATCTGAGTCTAGGTCTGTCTGATCCTTCAATCCATTACTACACTATGCTGCCTGCTATTAACACTTTCAGAAAGGATTTATATTCACGTTATGTGTGATTTATATAGGTTCTGAGGTGGTCCAGACTTGTTTAGAATGACTCCCATTTCAGAGAAGAGGAAAGAAAGACTCGAAGAAGACATGATTTATTTAAACTCCTAGGGATAAAGTAGAGATTAGACTAGATTGGGCTGTGGTGGTATTACGCTGCTTTAAACACTCAGAGGTCCCTGTCTTTAGTTCCCCTGAAATCTAATCTTTTTTACAGAAACAAAATAAACTTTTCAATTCATTTTTTCTTTTAGAGTGTTCAACCCCCTCAAGCTCTCTCCTTGCCAGAAAGTTTTTTACAAATCTGAAAGCAGATTACAGTCCCTTGTCAGACCTTAACCTGAATAAAGGAGAAACATAATTTTAACTATAAATTGAACTGATCTCCTTGTCACTTACCTATTAATCATAACTAAAAGCATGATTAAGCTGTCACTAAAAAACTCACTAAAGCCCTGCAATTGTACTAATGCATTCAACTGTCATTTCTTCAAAAAGACATTATCCACTGTGTTATAAAGTCCAGGAAGGACTGTAGACATTTAGAACAATCCATTCTTTTATCAGACAAGAAGTCCAAGACCCTGAAGCTAGGGACAGATGACTGAATGAAATAAACCATATGAAAAGAAATAACTTACAAACAGCAAAAACAAAAAAAAAATCATTAAAAACGTTTAAAAATGACTAGCAATTGGAGAAAATATCTGTAATGTTTATAACAAAAGAACCAATGTTAAAAAATCATGAAAAGTCTACATAGTGCAGTAATTAAAAGGTTCATAAATCTAATACAAAATAGCAAAGAGTAGAAACAAGTTTAAAAAGGAAATATAAGTAATGAATATTATATACAGAAAGATATAGAAATTCAAATAAATATTTCTCTTCTTGTGGCCGCAACAAAGCATAATAAAGTTAACACTCACTAGTGAAATGAGGGGACAGGGCGGAAGACTCAGTTTCATCTTCCGGCCGTGTGTACATAGATGGTGCGATCATTTTCACAAGGCAATTTGGAAACATCTATCAAAATTTTAAATGTCCTTAACCTCTCACCTTCCAATTCCAATATTAAAAATTTGCCAATTAGTTATACTCACAAAGGGCCCCCAATTATTTCTGTCTCTCTTTCTTTATGCATATATGGTATATGCGTGTATATTTAAATATATGTATATGTAATATTATTTAGCAAATACATGTGTATATATGTGTGTGTATGCATTATTTCTTCAGACCAATGATTTAACAATTATTATTTAACAATTATTATAATTTAACAATTTATTTTCTCTATTTTAATTTTTTTTGTCTGACTTCAAGTTCCAACTTGAGATCATTGAAGGCAGAGTGGTAGAAATGTATACATGACTTAATCTTTCTAGCTGGTGTGAACTGGCTTTTGTGTAACCATCTCTCCCAACCAGGATATATTGGGTCCAATTCATAGATTTGGATAGTTTCTGATATTTAGGACATCAAGGTATCTAGAAAATTCAGAATTAATTCAGAAAATTTTTTTTAATTGACAAATACTACTTGCATATATATGTAAGGTAAAATGTAATATATTTTATATATATTCTTTTATTTATATACATTAAATATATTATATTAATTATATTAACATATATTATATTAAACATATTAATATAATATAATATTAAACATATTGCTATAATATATTAAATTATATTAATATATTATTATATTAATATTTATATATTTAAATATATTATTTATATTATATATAAATATTATATATAATATGATATAATATGATATATTACATATAAATATATATGTTATTTATATTTATATATGAATATTATGTTATAGATATATTTATCAATATTTAAATTATATATAATGTATATATTTATATATAAATAAACAAAATAATATACATAAAATACATCACATTTTATCTTACCTTACTATATTTAATCATTCCACTATATTTACATTACATATACCTTACTTATTTAAATGCATGTCACCTCACATATTTATCATTTTGTTGTGGTCAGAAGATTTAAAATCTACTCTTTTACCAAATTTACTACACTTGATCTTAACCAAAAGGCCAAGAAGAGATGTTTGAGCAATTTTAAAGTAGATTATTATTAACTATAGTCTATGTAATAGATGATTACGGCTTAATTCTCATGTCTAGCTGAAACTTTGTACCCTTTGACCAACATTTCCCCTTTCCTCATCCATTCCCTCCCATTGCTCCACTTCAGCCTCATGTACCACTATTTTACTGTATAGTTCTTTGAATTCAAATATTTTAGACTTCAAATCTACATAAGATCATATGGTATTTGTATTTTTGTGTCTGGTTTGAACGTAATGTTCTTCATGTCGTCCATATTGTCACAAATGACAGAACATCCTTCTTTTTTAAGCCAGAATATTATTCCATAGTATTAGTATTCCATTCCATTCATCCACTGAAGAATAGAAACTCCACTGATTTTTTTATATAGTATTTTTCACACTTATTTTTTGTTAACATGTGTGGTGAGAACACTTAAAATCTACTCTGTGAGAAATTTGAATGAATTCAATGCAATGTTATTAACTGTAGAATCATTTATACAATACATCTTTTGAACTTATTTCTCCTTTCCAACTTAAATTTATGTCCTTTGACCAACATCTCCCTAATCCCCCCAAGTCCCAGCATCTAGTAACCACCATCTACTCCAATTTTTATGACTTTGTTTTAGACTATACATATAAGTGAAGTAATGCCATATTTGTTTTTGTGCCTGGATTATTTCATTTAAGATAATGAACTACTGATCATTGCAAATGACAGGATTTCCCATTTTGTGGCTGACTAGTATTCCACCATATATGTATACAACATTTTTTAATCTTTTCATCTGTTATGGTCATGTAGGTTGATATTACATGTTGCCTTTTCTGAAGGAACTGTCCTGCCTGTGTGTTGGGAGTTATATCCAAAAAATCATTACCCAGGGCAATGTTATGGAGCTTTTCTCTTATGTTTTCTCCTAGCAGTTTTAGTTTCAGGTCTTATATTTAAGTCATTAGTTCATTTCAAGCTGATTTTTGTCTATGGCGTGAGATAAAGGTCTAATTTCCATGTTTTTCATGTGGATACCCACATACAAACATGATACGAGATGACACAAACACACCATGGGAAAAGGATGGAGAAATTTGAAAGTTGAAAATCACCTTTGTTGAAAACTAATTGAAAGATTATGTTATATGTATAATATTCATATATTATATAAATATATAATAACAAATATGAATATATAATATTAAATATCAATATATATTATAATATTAAATATATAATATTTATATTATATATAAATCAATAATAACATTATAATTGAATTATATTAATTCAATTAATTGAAAATTAATTAAAATAAATTCCATTAATGCTTGAATTTATTTCTGGTCTCTTTATTTCATCCTATTTGTCAACGTGTTTGTTTTTATATCAATACTATGCTGTTTTAATTGCTACGTAGTGTAGTTTTGTAGCATATTCAGAAATTGGGTAGTTTGATGCCTTCAGCTTTGTTTATATTTGCCCAAGATGGCTTTGGATATTTACTTATTTATTTATTTTTTTTTGATGTTGAAGATTTCTTTTTTGTATAAAACGTGAACACAGATCTCTTTACATGGCCAGAATTAGGAATGGTGTACATATTCTGTCAGCCTTAAATGTTTATGAATGATGTCTGCATTTGTTTCACAGAGCCAATTATAACCTTTATTCTATAATTCTCCATCAATGCTAGA
>CAUYRH010102275.1:0-13786 GCA_963574655.1 Perodicticus potto | reverse complement strand
AAAACATGCATGCAAGTTGCTGTATACAACATTGTTTTATTCCTTTTATTGTTGACTAGTCCTCCATTGTGTGTGTGTGTGTATCAGATTTTCTTTATCAACTCATGAATTGATGGGCACCTAGGTTGATTCAACATCCTTGCAGCAGTGAATTGTATAGCCATATGTATTTGAGGGTGAGTGTCTTTTTGGTAAAAATCATTTCTTTTCTTTTGAGTAGATAATGTCTAGCTTTGATGGTGAAGTCTGGAAGTATCTGGCAATTAAGATGCTACTATTTGTTTCTTTGCTTAAATGTAGATAAATTTGCTTTGAGAAACTGGAAGCCTCTGTGTTAGGTGCATGTATAGTTAGGTGCATGCATAGTTGTCTTCTTGTTGAATTGCTCCCTTTACCATTATATATTTACCATCTTTGCTTTTTGATATGATATGATTGTTGATTTAAAATCCATTTTATCTAGGAAAAGGGTAGGAAATTGGCTACCCTTGCTTGCTTTTGGTTTTCATTTGCATAGAATACTTTTTCCATTCCATAACCTTAAGTCTTTGTGAAACCTTTGGGATTAGATGTGTTTATTTGAGACAGAAAACACTTGGGCCATGTTTTTTCCTCCATTCAGCCAGCCTGTATCTTTTCAGTGGGGCATTCAGACCTTCTTCACATTGAGTATTATCATTGACATGTGAGATGCTGTTCTGTTCATCATGTTAGATGAAACCTTATGGTTTTGGTCTAGTAATGACAAATTCCCTTATTGTTTGCTTTCTTGAAAATTCTTTACTGCTCCATCATTTACAAAACTTAGTTTTGCATAATACAGAATTTTTGCTGGAACTTTTTCTGTTTATGAAGATTAAAAATGGGATTTTGATCACTTCCAGCTTATAAGGTCATCACTGAGAAGTCTGCTGTTCGCCTGATTGGTTTTCCTTTGTAAGTTAGTTGTTGCTTTCATCTTGTACCTTGCAGAATTTTCTCATTTTGACTTTGGCCAGGTTGATGACTGTGTGTCTTCTTAGCTGTGTTCTGTTTCTTATGAATCTTCCCAAGATGTTTGATAACCATCTTGTGTCTGAATCTCTGATTCTCTGGTGATACTGGGGAAATTCTCCTTAATAATTCTCTTGCATAAGTTTTCAATGCTTATTTCCTTTATCTTCTCTTGCCTCTGGGATACATATAATTTGCATATTGTCTGATTTTATATAGTCCCACATTTCTCTGAGTGATTGTTCATGTTTCTTTATTATTTTTTTCCACACCTTTAACTTCCTAGGTTAGTTTGAAAATCTTATCTTCAAGCTCTGAGGGTCTTTCTTCTATGAGATATAACCGGTTGCTGAAGGTTTCTGCTGGATTTTGTAATTTCCTAAATGGGAGTTTGTCATTTAGGGAATGAAAAAATTCACACATATATATAGATGTGTATATATATATATATATATTTTTTTTTTTTTTTTGAGACAGAGCCTCAAGCTGTCTCCCTGGGTAGAGTGCTGTGGCATCACAGCTCACAGCAACCTCCAACTCCTGGGCTCAAGCAATTCTCCTGCCTCTTCCTCTTCCTCCCAAGTAGCTGGGACTAAAGTCACCTGCCACAACACCTGGATATTTTTTGGTTGCAGGCATCATTGTTGTTTGGCGAGCCTGGGCTGGATTTGAACCCGCCAGCTCCTGTGTATGTGGCTGGTGCCTTAGCCGCTTGAGCCACAGGCGCCAAGCTGGCAAAATTCATATTTTGATACCCTGAAGATGTCTGACTCTTAATAAGTTTTTCACATGATTGCACTAATATACACAGCTATGATTTAATAAAAAAAAATAATAAGTTTTTCATCATGTCCCAATTTTTTTTCGGCTTTTTTGTGTTGTTTTCACCTTTCTCTTCAATTCTGTTATCTCATTTGTCACCTATATTTTGAATTGCACATCTGACATTTTGACAATTTACTTTCGCTTGGGACCCATTACTGTAAGTCTATTGTGATCCTTTGGGAGTGTAAAATGTGCTTGCTTTTTCATGTTGCCAGAGTTGTTTTGGCAATGTTTTCTCATCTATAACCTCCTCTGTCAGCTTGAGGCTGATTGGTTTGCAGCACACCTGTTCTCCTTTGGTAGGACCTTTCCTTCTTAGCGAGAAGAAGAGATCCCTAGGTAACATTTTTGTGTTGTACTCTGGAATAGTGACCTAGTAGGAAAACTGTGGATGCACTGAAAGTCTATAGCATAGCTATATTTTTTGTGACATCTCAATCCCCTATGGTTCTTAATGTCCAAGCTGATGTGGGAGTAGGCCAATGTTGGAAGCTTGGGCTGAGGCAGCGCTAGTACCTTTCCACAGAGGCAGGTGCTGTGACTGTGTTCAGCACCTGAGTGGGCATGGGACCTTGGCAAGTGCCTGGGTGTACCGCAGGACCTTAGCCAGTGCCTTGGTGGGTCATAGGGCCTGGGCGAGTACTGAGGGTTCTTCATGTGGAGTGATGGGTTGGTCTTTCAGCTTCTCTGAGCTGTTGGAAGCTCCGGCAGAGGACTAGATGAGTTGTTCTCCACTAAGGCAATCTCTTGCATAAGATTGTTCTGCCTAGATCTCTCCAGGGTGGCAGCAAAGAGGCCATCTGTAAAGTGGATGCAAGTATCAGGGCTGTGGGCATTCACTCCATCCAAATCTAGGTATAATGGTGGTACATGGCAAGGGGTGGCTTGTGGCTGGTGGATTCGTGGTGGAAACTTGTACTGTAGGCATAGCATCTCATGGTGCCATGGTAACATGGCCCACTGGCCAGTGCACAGAGGTGGGGGGCTTGTTCTCCTGGTCTGTGCATGGGACCATGGCTTTCTGGCTAGCACACAGAACAAAGGGGTGTGGCCCACTGGCAAAGCAGCTTACAAGAGGTGTGGTCCACCACAGAAAGTTCAGATTTGTGGGACCTTGGCTCAGCAGTGCATGGGCCAAAGGGCTTTTTCAACTGGCAAGAGCATGGAGCTGTGGGGTTTTGGTCAGAGGATGGCTGGTGCTCCCTCCCCACAGAGGTCTTGCCAAAATTGGTACCATGGGACCACTACTGCTTCACTTGAACTCCTTGGTGGGGGTTGGCGGAGGTGCCTGTCTCCCACTCCCAGCTGTGCAAGTGTATCTGCCCCTTCCCAGCCTGGCAAACAGTGGTGTTGGGGAAGCTGCAGCAAAGCCGTTCCCTGGTAGACCCAGAGCTCTGGACCTAAGAGCTCAGAGTGACATCAGCTGCTGCAACCCAGGAAGCAAGATCTGCAGGATCCTGCTGAGCATGCTCTCTGATGCTGCTTCTCTATACAGTCTCTAAGCAGGCCCTGATCAGCACAGAAGCATGCAGAAGTGATGGGGACCCTCAGAGCTGTAGTTGCGGTGTCTGTGTGGGGTGCGTGGGGCCCTGGGGCTCTCTCCTTTATCACTTCCTGCATGTAGGGGTCTCCCCCAGGTATCTTCTAATCTTGGAAAGTGGATCTCTTCCTGTCTCCTGTCATTTCTTTTGTGATCTACAATGCTCTCTCCAAAAGGGGCCGTCTGCAGGTAAGGTTCTACTTGCAGGGTTTAGTCCTCTCCCAGAGAGCAGCATGTTGCAGGATGCTTCTAGTCAGCCATCTTGCCTTCCCTGGCGTGTTTTCTTTATACTTTAAGATCTATGGCCTAAGGTCAAGGTGTTTTGAAATTATATTAATTTTAGCAATGTAAATTAGTTCATCCAAGGTGTCAAAATGTATACACCATTTTAAGACAGGACAAAACTGTAGTAAATTTGTAATACTCAAATCGTATTTGACGATTGCAATTATAAAAGATGTTCAACATGACTTGTATTCATCTTTTGTCATCAGTATATATCGAGTATTACTATTTTAGTATAGCTTGATTCATTTTTACAATGTTTGGCACCCTCTGTATTTTTTCAACTTATAAATTTAAAAAATAAATAAATTTTCTAAATAAAATTAATAAAATATTTAAATATCATACACCATTCTTTAGTGTATAGTTTAATTAAAATCTGAATTCTTCATATAATTTTTATAAGGTATTCATTTATAAGTGAAAATGAACCTGAACTATAATTTGAAGGATGTATGCTCTTGTTTACACTGATATATCTGCCAATCTGTCTGTCCAGTAGTAGAATGATAATCAAATTTAGGTATTGAATCTTTGATTACAGAACAGAAAGAAGTTAAATGGCTGATTTGAGAATTGAATGAGTGATTTTAATCTTGGATATATCAAGCTTTAACCAAATCTGCCCGAATGTTGCCAAGTAAGTGCAGAGAAGGAGGAGACCTTGTTTTTATATTAGGACTGGTTAATCATTGGACTGAAGAATAATTATAAGTGAGTTTTCTTAAAGGTTTTGGTATGTATTTGATATGTATGTATTCCACCATTTAATGAAATGGTTAGTTAGCTATAACTGCAGATCTATCTAGTTCAACTACTCCTGTAGTAGCTTTTTGCATTGAAAGAAGATCCTTTCAAATGTGTGGAACAGTCCCATTGGAAAAGGATATCAACTATAAAACATCTGTTTTCTTAGTTTTACTCCTTTTTCTTTTCAAAATGCTGATGTGTCCAACGTTTATGTTCTCTTCTGTCTGTATTGTATTTTAGTTTCAGTATCAGGTTTATTTCTCATCTGACCTTCCTAGTGGGGCTTTAGATGTCAAAACTTCCCAGTCTTACTGTTTCTCTTCTCTAGAATGGTACTGTTTACTTATTTAATGACTTTCTACTTCTAATAGCCTTTAATTATAAGTGATCACACCTTAGGTAAGTGCCTCTTGAAAATTAGAAACTTGAATAACTGAGATTTTAAAATATACTATTGAATAACCCTTTAAAACCTAAAAATGTTCCCTGTAAGGACATTTCAGGTTAGAATAACATCAGCACGATACTGTGCTACTCATTATTATTTTTTAAATAAATGTGATACACTCTTGGATAAGTATTGGGAAAGTGCAAATATAAAACAAATACATTTCACACATAGAAAAATGCATAGTGTGGAATTTTTCAGGGAATATTTATTGATGCCTAAAAATTTTTTAGCAATTTATTTGGGATTTGCAAGATATTTAGCAGATATGGTTAAGCTTCAGTATTGTGACATTTCTTTCTGTTCTATGCATTAAATATATGTGCTAAACTACTTTCTGAATCACTTTGCTTACTCTTCGTCTACCTTAAAATTAAACTTTAATCTTACTCTTAGAGCCCCATGTACAACGGAAAGTAGGGATGAGTTATAGGGCTGAAAATAAGGGAATTATCTGAAAGTGTGAGTGTCAGATGTGAGGCTCTCAGTAGCATTACTGTACGCTGGTCGCGGAATGCCAAAAAGTATGGGGGAAAAGGTACGGATATTTGAAACTCCACACTGAAAAATCTCTCTTATTTTGAGATCACCCTATAGTGAAGCCCTTTATTTGACAATCTCATTCAGTAACACTCACACCAAATACATCTAGTCTGCATCTTAGTGTACTGTTCTTTTTTTTTCTTTTTTGAGACAATCTCACTCTGTTGCTCTGGATAGAATGCGGTGGTATCATAGCTCACAGAAACCTCAAAATACTGAGCTCAAGTGATCCTCTTCCCTCAACCTCTTGAGTAGCTGGAACTATAGGCATGCACCACCATGCCTGGCTAGTTTTATTTTTAGTAGAGACAGAGTGTCACTCTTGCTTATGCTGGTCTTGAACTCTTGAGCTGAAGCAATCCATCTGCCTCAGCTTCCCACCATGCTAGATTATAGGCATGAGCCACCACACCTAGACTAATATATTACTCTTAAATAAGAAGAGTCAATCAAGAATGATCAGACTCTGAAGGCAAAGCATTCAGGATGAATGTGATCAAAGGAAACAAACAGAAGAAACAGAGACAGTGAAGGGAGTAGAGTGAAAATTTAAAAAATCTCTGATTCATATATTTAGAGAGATGATAAATGATTCCGCATTCCTAAGAATGAGATGCTTTGAAAATTTCAGAAAAAGAAAATTAGAAACACAAGTAAGAAAATTAAAAAGAAATATCAAGAAAATATCCATTTACTAAATGCTCTGTATTGGGGGAGCCCACAGTGTCTGAGTAGAGTCAATGAGGAGAGATCTAAACCAAAAGCGTCATGAAAATACAAAACACTAGTCACAAAGAGATGCTTCTGAAGGTAGAAAGAGAAAAACAAAAGGGCCATTGTGCCAAGAACTGAGAATAATAAAGGCATTGCATTTCTTGATATTATCCAGAATTAGAGGATAATGGAGCAATACATACTTTAAAAATTGGAGAACAAGTTATTTTCAACCTAGGATTTTGAAAGTAGAATAACATAATCTCCAATTTTTTATCTTGTGGCCTTTTTTCTCAGAAGTGACTGGAAGACATGTTCCAATGCTCAACCAAAATAATGGATAAATCAACGAAGAGGGTTTATGGGATTCAGGAAACCAAGAGTTGCAACTTGCTTGAACTTTGAAACAGCAGTAGACTGAAGGAAAGCTTGAGTATGCAAGCTAGATGGCTCGCTGTATTGCCACCACCCAGATGGAAACAGGAGGATTTCAGGGAGAAATGGAAATATATTGACTGCATGCCAGACAATATAAAGATCTATACTTGTTTTAGGATTCTAGAGCTATTTTAGGTTTGGGGAAAATTAACAGTTGGTGCTGAGAAGAATTAATCGAATAACTTCAGGAAAAGGAAAAAGGTGAGTAGAAATCATAATGATAATATACTATTTTTCTCAATAGTTACCAATATTTGCATAATCAGAACATTGAATATTTCCCAAATATGATGTCCATATTTTGGAGAGGACAGAAGGAAGTTAATTTAAAGTTAGAGGGTAAATACTTATCCATCAAAAGTAAAAAGGTAATATAGAATATCTAAAATTCATAAGTCAAGAAAGCAGAATGAATATATCCAACATCGCAAAACTAAATTACAAAAGAGTTCAAAGTGGAAAATTGTAACCTGTGGCAAACTGGACTGGAGAAGTGGAGTGAAATGGGGCAGAGTATGGCTGTGTTCCATTATAAGTCTTGAAGTAGAACTTGAACTTTTAAACTATATATATGCATTATTTGATAAAAATGAGTGTTTTTGTTAAGGGGGAAAAGTACTTTGGTAGCAGTTGGAAGTTTGCAGAGTAGAAGAGAATAAAAGCTGTTTTCTTCTTTCCAACCTCATTTCCTGAAAATCTCCTCTTCCCATTCTCAGCTTCAGCTATGCTGGTCTCCTCCCTGTTCTTCAAACACACCAGGCTTGCTCTTGTCTTTGGGGCTTTGTACGCATGCTGGGACTGCTTTTCCCTCAGGTGTCTGTTGGCTCACTCACTGATCTTTTTCAAGTCTTTGTTCAAATGTCACCTTCTGAGCACGGCCTCCCTGATCACTCAGTATAAAATTGCACCTGCTCATTCACATGCCTTCTTCCACTCTAATGCTTTTCTCCATAGTGCTTATCATTCTTCTTATGTACCGCAGGATTAACTTGTTTATTATCTTTCTTGTTGACTTTCTGTCCCATCTGCCAAGAATGTGAATTGTTTGGATGGCAAAATTTTCACAAGGGCACCCCAAGTGCTTATATATATGAAACATTTTTCATTGTACTGAGCTATTCAATATTTAAGTAAGCTATTCAGTGGTGTTTGGCATGCACTAGGCCATCAGTATTATTGGTTGAATAAATCAATTAACTCAAAAGGAAGGATAGGCTACAGGAAGGAAGGGAATACAAAAAGAGAGGCAGGGACAAAACAAGAAGCATCAGAAGACATTTGCGTTATTTTACTGATTAGATGGTAGTGGTTTGACTCTGATCAGAGGCAAGATATATGGAGAGGACTGAATGGATGTGAAAAGCTTTGAGCTTAGCATTGGCATAATTATGAGAAATAATTATTTCTTAAACCAATAATTCATCAATTTTGTGAACAAGAAATAACTGAAGATAAGTTATTTCTTATAATAACTTCTTAATAACTGAAGAATGATATAAGAAATATTGGGATTCTAACATATGTTAGTAAAAGGGAACAATATTCATAACTATGCAAAAATGATGTTAAAAAATAATTAAATTTTATTAAAACCCGTAGAAGTTCTAGAAGTGGAATGAAAAAAAAGGTACAAAAACTTAGCTAATAACATCAGTAAAAGCTTTTGTAGGAAGTTTCCCAACAAATTCTATTGTTGGAAAAATAAAGCTGTTGGCTGCAGCTTACAAAGATGAGAATTTTTGTGCTGTGGAATATGAGAGCTTATATCTAAGATCAAAGTGTCACTATTAATAGTCTTTTTCAGTTCAAACATTACTTTCAATTCTTATTGATAACTTTATGTAAGCAAATTTCACTAAGATCTATAATATTTGCTTAGAAAAGAAATCCTTACATTCCTAAATAATCATATGCATAGTTATGACCAGCACGGGTATAAGCTTTGGAATAATTAATAATTCCAGGTTTCCATTTTGACTATGTATTTGAAAATAACGATGGTGGATTAATTTGATGACATTGTAACTAGCCAGTTTAATAGAGTAAACTTTTTTTCTTGTCCCAGAAGTTGCAATAACTAGTAAGTATACATTGTGGCTTTCCTTCATGTGAATAATAAATGTTTGTATGTTGAATGCATCTAAAATAACTCTGCATACCTAAAATTTGATGCACACCTTGAACAAATGTGTATGGCAAATTTTTCCCTCTCTCTGAATTTTCACTTCTTCCTTTGATTGCTTTATAGCCCCCATCTTTTCTGAAACCTAGATAAGAAGGTATGGTTATAAAAGACTTTAAACATTTCAAGGCCTTTTCATCTGCCATGGGCTGCTAAGAGAAACTTTGTAAATAAAAGGAAAAAGTTACAAAAGAAACTATCTCATTCTCAAGTAATTTATAATGTAAACCAAATTATTTCTCCAAGCAATTACTTATGGCTCTATTTCATAACTACACATCTCAAGGCATAAGTTTCATTATATCATATATCATACATCATAAAAGAAAAACCATCGCCTATTTTCAGCCTTTTAATCTTATATACATATAAATGACATACTTTTCATTTTAATGGGCTATTTAATATTTCAATAAGCTATCCAATATTACAGGCACCTAAACAACTAGAAGATCAGCTACTATGTTTATTTCAACAAAAATCTACCAAAGAAAAACTTAATAGGGAAAACTCAAAGTTCTATTAATGAGTTGTTAATAAAAGTAGAGGTGTTTTATAAAAAGAAGCATCAGTTTTCATATTACAATTGAAATAGAAAATTATGATGAAGTATTTCAGGAGAGTAAAAATTAAAATTTTTTGTCTATAAGGAGCCAGGGTATAATTGGAGATTTCAATAATAGAAGAGAAGGAAGTACAAGATAAATTCAAGAAAGCCCAGTAAATCTTGGGGGAATTTGAAATAAATTTCATATATTTATTGTTAAGTGCAATCATTTTCTATGAAAATGATGACAAGGCAGTTTGCATTTCATTGTCCATGCTGTGTTTTTGGCCACTATTCTTTGTTTTCATTTTGACTATATATTTGAAAATAATGAATAATGATAGTAGATGTATTTGATGACATTGTAACAAGCCAGTTTAATAAAATAAACTCTTTTTCTTGTCCTAGAGTTTTAATAACTAGTAAGTATACACTTTCTACAGTATACAAGTTTAGCAGTAGAGTATGGGCAACACAAAATAAGACATGCTTGTTAAGTTGAGATATGTTTAGCATTGCTTTGCACTCATTACATAGCCAGTGACCCATTTAATTTACTTTTGTGTTACATATTTATTCTGTGCCTGATACTATGCTTGAGAGGCCCCAAGGATCTCTGGCTTCTACTCTTAAAGTGATCCCCAGAAAGAAGGGAGATAGACAGTACACATTCATTGAAGGAGGATAACAGTGCCACTAGAAGAATGAACGAAAGTACAGGTGCTTGGTGCATTTGGTAACGGGGCAGAGGGGAAGAGAAGGGGTATTTCTAGGGTAGCAGGGCTTGAGTGTGTCATATAGGCCAAAGAACACAATCCAGTGAAGAGAGACCAAAACCTAAGATACCCTGGAGAAGGTAGGAGGATGAGAAAGAATGGAGACATCAGTCTTTGTGACACACAGTGGAAAGTAGACTATGATGAAGATGGAAGTTAGTTAAAAGGTGGATACGAAGGAACTTGCAAAATTTCCTGTGCAATGGCTTATGTTTTATTGATAAGAACAGAATTTCAGATCCTAATTGTAAAGAGAGAGATTTAGCAGTTGCTGATTAGAAAAAGGTCCGTGAACAGAGGAGTAAATGATTTATAGGTGGCAGGAAACATTTCTCTGAGATTAAAAATCCTAAGTTTGTAGCTTATTCATTCAGTGAATATTTATTGATCACCAACTATATTACCAGGTGAATATTTACTGAAACCTACTATATGCCTTCTGTATGCTTAGATCCTGGGCATACAACAAGGAACAAGATAGATACATTTTGAATTCTCAAAGAGTTTAGCACAGTGAACAAATACCCAAAACTGCCACACAAATGATTTAATAATAATTATGAGAAAGACTTTAAGAGTCACAGGAGTAATATTAAGTTGCCATATGGAGGATGAGAAGGATTGAGGGGTAGATGAGGAGGCAGAGAAGGGAGAAACTAGAGGTCCTCTGGATAAATGGCTGAGCACATACCCTAAGAAAAGGTGCTTAAGGATGGTAAAGCTTCCGACCCAGTGTACCATGGTGCTGGTACCTAATTACAGGTGTGCCTCATGTTCATCTGACCAGGCTGTGTTATGCCTGGTCACTGCTAATAGCATCATTTTCTAACTGAGCCATGATATGCGATAGTTTGAGATGCTCTGTCTTAAGGAACTGAATCCAGAAAGTTTTCATCTGTTATACCCCACGAGGGTGGAATAGTTGTGACATCTGGATGCTTTGATTATTTGGCCCTTCTCTTGTGTTTGCAGTGATTGAATTAATTCATTTATTTAGCAAATAGGTTTTTGATAAAATGATATTATAATTAACCTGGTCTAACTTTATAAATATTGTAAATTGGCACACAGGTGGCCTTTAAAAAGGAGGTTTATCTTGAGATTGATTATGAGACATTAGGACAGTTGTTTGACCTTAGGCAGAGGTGTGGGGAAAGCTTGCTCTTATTTTATTTATTTGAAAATATTACGAGTATAAAAATGTTTTTGGTTATATGGATCTCTTTTGTTATGCCTAAGTCAGAGTTATATTGTGTCCCTCACCCAGATGGTGTTCATTGAACCCGTTGGGTGCTCCTTCTCACTCCTTGCCCCTGCTTGATTTCTACTAAGTTTTACTTCCCTCTGTGCACATGTGTGTCCATTAGTTAGCTCCAATTTATTGGAAGCACATGTGGTGTTTGCGTTTCTATTCTTTAGATACTTCACTTAAGGTAGTCGTCTTCAATTCCATCCAAATTATTGTGAAAGGACTTAATTCATCCCTCTTCATGACTGAGTAGTATTCCCCAGTATACATATACTGCATTTTGTTAATCCGCACATGAATTGATACAGTTGAATTGATTCCACATCTTTGCAATTGTGGTTTGTGCTTCAATAAACATTCAAATGCAGGTGCCTTTGTGATAAATATAACTCCTTTTCCTTTAGGTAAATACCCACTAGTGGTATTGCTGGATCAAATGGTAGGTCTACTTTTAGTTCTCTGAGGAATCTCTACATTGTTTTCCACAGAGGTTGTATCAATTTGCACTCCCATCAACAGTGTGTAAATGTTGCTTTCTCTCATAATGCGTGCCAGCATCTACTTTTTTTTTTTTTTTTCCTTTTTAATAAAAGCCATTCTAAATGCGGGAAGGTGATATCTCACTGTGATTTTGATATGCATTTCCCTGATTATCTGTGATGTTCAGCATTTTTTATATGTTTACTTGTCATATGTCTACCTGCTTTTGAAAAGCATCTATTCATGTCTTTTGCCAATTTTTAAGGTGGTTGGTTGTTTTTTCCTTGCTGATTTGCTTAAATTCTTTGAAGATTCTTGTCATTAGCCTTATATTGGATACATAGATTGAAAATATTTTCTCCCATTCTGTACGTTGTCTATTTGCTTGTTGATTATTTTCTAAGCTATGCAAGTCTCATTTATTTAGCCGTGATTGACATTGGTGTCTTCATAAATTCTTTCCTTAGACTATATCTGTTAGAAGTGTTTTTCTAACAATTTCTTCTAGCATTCATATGTTTTCATGCTTCACATTTAAGTCTTCTATTTACCTGGAATTAATTTTTGTAAATGTTGAGAGATATATGGATCCTATTCCATTCTTCTCCATGTGCTATCCAATTCTCCCAGCACCATTTCTGGAGTCGGGTTTTTCCCCCCAGTGTATATTATTGTCTGTTTTGTTCAAGGTAAGTGGGCTTTATGTGACTGGCTTCATATCTAGCCTCTGTTCTGTCTCATTAGTCTATGTCATCATTTTTGTGCCAATACCATGCTGTTTTGGTTACTATAGCCTTATAGTAGAGCTTGAAGTTGGGTAATGTGATGCCTCCTGATTTGTTTTTATTAAGATTGCTTTTGCTATGCAGGCTCTTTTCTGGTTCCAAACAAAGTGTGGAATTAGTGCTTTTAGATCTGTGAAATATGGTGTTGGTCTGTTAATTGTATTGAACCTGTAGATCACTTACTTTAGGTAGTATGTACATTTTAACAATGTTTTGTTATTGTACCAATAATGAAATTAAGATGGAAGTTAAAAAAAGAGACATGAGGTGTCAAAATTTATGGGATTCAGCAAAAGATGAAAGTGAAAAATTCATAACCGTAAATGTCTACATCAAAAAGTCAGAAAGATCACAAACCAACAATCTAACAAAACATCTCAAGGAATCAGAAAACTAAATCCTGAAAGCAGCAGAAGAAAAGAAATAACTAAGGTCAGAACAGAATTGAAGGACATGGAAAACAAAAAGCAATACAAAGAGTCAATGAAATATAAAATTTGTTCTTTGAAAAGATGAACAATTAATAGACCTCTTACTAGATTAACCATGAAAAGAAGAAAAAAGACCAAAATAAACTCAATCAGAAATGAAAAGGTAGATAGTACAACCGACACTATAGGAATACAAAATACCATCTGTGAATACTATGAAAATCTCTATGCATATAAATTTGAAAACATACAGGAAGTGGAAATATTCCCAGAAATACATAACCTCCCAAGACTCTGTCAATGAGAAATAGAACTCCTAAACAGACCAATAACAACCAATAAGATTGAAGCAGTAGTAAAATACCTTACAATAAACACAAAGCCCCAGACCAGATGAATTCACAGCTGAATTCTGCCCAACCTACAAGGAAGAGCTGGTACTAAGACTACAGAAATTATACCAAAGCATTGAGAATTAGGGTATCCTCCCCAACTCATTCTGTGATACCAGTATCATCTTGATACAAAGCTAGAAAAGAACGGCGCCTGTGGCTCAGCGAGTAGGGCACCGGCCCCATATACCAAGGGTGGTGGGTTCAAACCCAGTCCCGGCCAAACTGCATCAAAAATTAGCCAGGTGCTGTGGCAGGTGCCTGTAGTCCCAGCTACCTGGGAGGCTGAGGCAAGAGAATCGCTCAAGCCTAAGAGGTGGAGGTTGCTGTGAGCTGTGACTCCACAGCACTCTACAGAGGGCGATAGAGTGAGACTCTGTCTCTACAAAAAAAAAAAGAACATAACAA
>CAUYRH010102274.1:0-12104 GCA_963574655.1 Perodicticus potto | reverse complement strand
GTTCAGCACTGAAAAAAAATCTTCCTTCCATGTTGACTTTTGTCATCATTAGAGCAAGGGATAGGCCAGGGGCCTTTATGTGGGATCTGCGTGGAAGGACTTGCTGAGTGCGTGCTCCTGCTGGAGAGGACACTACTATCCCATCAAGCTCCTGGTGGAGCAGCCACTGCTGCCCTGCTGAGGGAATGTGTGGGTGACAGGTGGACCCAGCTGAGGTGTGGGCTTCTCCAGTGTACCTCTGGTTCCGGAAACACTTTCTCATGGTCCAAGCGTGCCCCTGTTGCCACTGCTACCGTAAACACACACTGCTCTTCCTGCAACCCAGAGCTGGGATCCTTCTTGCTGGCTGCTGGAGGCCCCTGCTGCTGCAGACGTGATTGCCCCAGGGGCGACCTCCATGGGTGTTCTCCTGCCCACCTTTCACGAAGCTGAGGGGGAAGGGAAGAGTTTCCTCAGACCCTGCCTGTGTCTTCTTAAATTCTTTTTAAACTATGAATCACACAAAGCTCTCTATGTCTGATGGCCATTTTAGGATTTTAAAATTGTTTTAACATAAAAATATTTTTTTTTCCAAAAATATTCCAGGCTCTTTCTCTTATAAGTCATTTTTTTTTTCTCCTGTAAAAAGTTCCCCGGCCCTGCCTTCTTACATAAAGCACTTGTTATGCACTGAAAGTGCCCTTGAGACCTCAGATCTGAAGTGACCGTGACAAAGGACAGAGAGAGAAAGAGAGAGACGGGTGGGAGAGGATACAAAGTGGGGGAGGGAGGGTGGAGGTGAGGAAAGCTGTCCACCGGAGACGTTCTCATTGTGTCCACGTGGCTGTGCCTATGGAGGGTGCAGGGGAAACCAGACCTCACCAGACAGAGGAGGGAGGTGGCAGGGCGGCGTGCAAGGGAGGAAAGGAGCAGACACCAACGCCAGTTTCCATCTCAGACCGCAGGCCCCGGACGACAGAATCCCAGCCAATAGAAAAACCACCCAACAAGGGTCCTAGAAAGGGGAAGGTATTGTGGGATGACGAAGTTGCATATCTCATCGGTCTCTGAAGATCCTTTCCGAGAGCCACTGTAGTGTCCAAATCGTTAGGGGAAACAAAACAAAACCAAGTGATGCCACAGCGAGGGGGTTGGTGGGGCTTTTTGTTCTTCCCCTTTTGGTAGGTTTATCACAGCATTTTTCTTTTTCTTTCCTTTTTTTTTTTTGGCACAGCTTTTAAAATTGTTTTCTACTCTGTTCTGTTCAGCCATCACAGAGCCTGTTCCTGATGGAAACCATGCACCATCCACCTGGTGGCCTCACGTTCCCGGGCTGACTATCCTTGGCGGGGACGTTCTTTCCCTCTTTGATATGACCGTGTGTTTGCTTTTGCTCGTTTGCCTTTTGTGTTTTATAAACTTCTTGATGAAGATTATGATAAAAATACAGCCTCCTGCGGCCAGGGCTGGTCTGGTCTCAGAGTACACGCTAACCAGGTCAGTCCGCACCGTTCTGGAGCTGACAAGAGTTGTGTCTGAACAGTGCCGCAGCCACACACATTCCCTGCTGGTCCTTTAGAATCCTTTGTTTCTTTTTTTCTGTGATATTTTGTGGTCACTTCCGCAGATCCAGAACACACACAGAGCCGTCGGACGCGCTGGCCCCCACTTTGTCTCCTCGGGCGTTCCAGCACACCCCAAAGATGCCGCCAGTGCCTCTGTAGCAGTGGACGAGACTTCCACTCTGGGTATTCCAGATGTGGACACACTTGTCGAAGGAGCCGCTGGCCAGGTATTTGCCATCAGGGCTGAAAGCTACGCTGTAGACAGGCTCCTGATGCTTGGTCAGCGTGTGGATGCAGACGCCTCGTTCTACATCCCACAGTCGGACTGTAGAATCAAACGAAGTGCTGGCCAACACGATGCTGGAGTTTGGGTTGCTGGTGGCTGGCCCCGTGGGGCTCCACTTGATGGTGTAGATCTCCTTGCTGTAAGCCTGAAGGTCATGGACACACGTGTCCTGCTTCATACTCCAGATCTTCAATGTCACGTCATCTGAGCAGGATGCCAGCAACATTCCAGAAGGATCCCACTTGATGGCATTGACCTCGTTTGTGTGTCCTTGGAAGGTTTTGACGGGGCGGTCGCAGCCGAGCCGGCAGACGTGAATACACATGTCGGTGCTGCAGGAGGCGAAGGTAGTGTTGTTCTGCCAGTCCACGTCCAGGGCGGGTGCTGAATGAAAAGGAAACTGCTGTTTGGCTTCTCCTGTGTGGGCGTCCCAAATTATTGTTGTTTTGTCTACACCAGCACTTAAAATATAATTCCCCTTTTTGTTCCATTTCAATGCAAAGATGGGGCCTTTATGTTGGCCTAAGGTGCTGGCCAGGTTACCGTCTTCCATCCATATTCTTGCAAAACTGTTGTAAGAACCTGTAGCCAGTAGCGTTCCGTTGCTGTTCCAGTCCAGTGAGGTGACGTCTTTGTTGCTGGGGACATCGTGGCCCCCTTCCCGGATACGTGCCTCAGCACAAGCTGTGTGGACCCCCCCCATTGCTGTTCTCATTAAGGTTCCAGATCCTCGCAGTGGAGTCTCCGGATCCAGAAGCTAGCAGGTCACTGACAGGGTTCCAGGCACAAATTAACACCTCGGACTCATGGCCTGGAAGGACTGTGGCTTTGCTGGGTGGAATCTCAACATCCCCATCTATTCCATTGGTTTTGAATGATTATCTATCACATGGTCTCCGTTCTCCTCTCCGTTCACCGTGGCCTCTCCATTCTTTGGTGGGTTTTGCTGGGACACAGCTGCTGGGGTTGTTGCGGCCGCCGCCGCCGCCGCTGCCGCCGCACTGGCCTGCAGCTGAGCGAGCTTCTCTCGCAATGCCTGTTGCCGCGTGTGCCCCACGTCCGGCATCACCGCATCAATCAGGGACAGGGACTCTATAGGGCGGCCGTCAAGCACTGCGCCATCCTCGTTGATGCTGATTTCGGCTTCCACATACTGCAGCCCCTTCTGCAGAATGGAGATGAGGGCAGCCGGCGGCACTAGCGTCGCGTAGATGTTGGACTGGCTGATGCGGCTCTCGATCCCAAACGTAAAAGCCGAGTGGGAAAAGCCTGACTCCTGGAGATACCGATACACCAGGAAGTTCACCTCGTCACTGGTTATGCTCATCTTAGCCTCACCTCTCGGCGATGAGGTCTTAATGAAGCGGGAGCCACCCTCTTTATGGTGACTTCATGTGTACACCTCTGGACCAGTGGGCTTCCCAGCATCCGATCATAGAAATAGCGAGGCGTCCACCACAACCAGCCAGTTTCCTTTGTTCAAATCTGACGGGCCTCAAGTTACTGTTAACAAATTGCTGGGTGTCGTGTCTTCACTGGCACAGACGTTCGATGAGCACTTGGGGTGCTAATTAGGAAGCTGGATCTCGGCTCCCTACTGTCACAACTGCTGCTGAAAGCTGATCCTCCAGGGCCCCCAGTCTGTCTCCGCGGGCTCAACCTGGTGACAGGACACCCAGGTCACCTTCTGTTTACCAGGTGAACCCACCGTCAGAGCCAAATGCAGGCAAATCCTCTCTTCTTGGAGGGTTTATTTTCAGGTCTCTCGTCTATCTTCAATTACCTCACCGCGAGCAGCGCAACCTGTGGCGGCGCCGCCGCGCCCGGCCGCGCTCCGCGCCTCCCTGCGGCCGCGCGTCGCCGAGCCCGGGCGGTGAGGCGGCCGAGCAGGATCCCCGGGCCGCCCCCGCCCCGCCGCGTGAGTCCCCGAGAGGGCGCGGGCGCTGGAAAGTTTCCGTGCCCAATCCCCCCATCTTTTGTTAAACATTTACCAACTCGCTACTAGGTATGTCTGATTTCTGAAAGTTTTTCTCCTTACCCTCTATATATTCACTTCCACACTTTTGATGGGATGTTACATAATCTTAATGTATCCATGGTCAGTTCTTTGCCAAATTTTCTAATTCTTCTATTTAGCATGCATTCTTTATTCTATGTAGGCGTGTAATATAAAATCAGCAGGAATTGAAATGTGTGATATTTAAATGACTGCCTTAATAGAACCTAAGGATTTTGCTGCAGATAATTTCACCAAAATCTATTAAGATTCCAGGAAGCACAAAGGCAGAAGACAATCTTTTTAGTTTCCTTTACTAAGAAACTACAGATACACCAGAGAAAATGCATTTATTTGCAGCATTATGACAGGGGAGGGGCAGCAAACAGGGACACATGAGGTCTGCACTCTGTGCCTCATTCCACTATGCCCCACCATGTAAGGGCTGTGCAGCTCTACAAAAATCACCCAGCTTCTCTGGTTCTGTTTCTTCAACTGAAAGATGATAGGATAGAATTTAATGATTCAATGATTCAATTACAGGATTTCTGTAAGAAGGTGTGGGTGAGGTTGAGCACACAGCCACTGGAGAGAGAAAAACTGATGAATATGAGCTATTACAACTCATATTGATAAAGTTTTTTGTCCATTTCTGTTTTTTGTCAACTGACTTTGAGTGACCAAAAGTATGTTTCATCCTTCCAAAGGAGGGGTCTACTTTGGGTTTACTTTTTGTGACTTACTGGTATTTTAGTGAATGCAGGATGAGGTTAAAGTATAGTTATTATTGAGCAAAGTTTCTTGGGACATGGAGGTTGGATGAGGGAGATAGAAAGAAACACAAAAACTTACCATAATTAGCTTTTGAAAAGATGTGCTCATTTTACAAAGGTCATGGTTACTCACCACATATGGTCACTGCTACAATCAGGGATTACTTCCAGGGTCTTTCTTATGTGTGGGATATACTGACCCCAATTAAAATTATTATTATTGTCCACAAAGCAAAATAACAAACAACTCTTCTGTAATGCTAGCAAAGTATTTGCCTGGATAAGTTTAGGGGAAAAAGTCTAAATTTCTTAGGAAATAGAGATCTAAGAGATATCATTGATTTTAAAAATTATCTATCTTTTTAAATACTCATGATCTTTGAAAGACCTTATGTTTGACAGCAAAGCATTTCTGCATGATTAGTATTAGCTTGTGGAAATTCCAGGAGGCTTAGAGACATATTAGAAAAGAATACCCTCTTTGTCTATTTTCTGTTGCTATAACAGAATGCCACAGACTGGGTAATTTATAAGAAAAGAAAAATTATTTGGCTAACAGTTCTGGCTCTGAGAAGTCCAAAAGCATGACGGCTGCATCAGAACCAAGCTTCCTTGCTATGCCAAAACACAGTGGAGGATGTGACATGGTGAGAGTGCAGGAGCATGTTTGCTATAGTCTCTCTTCCTCTCTTTATAAAGCTACCAGCCCCGTCGTGGGGCCCCCACTCTGATGACCTTATCTCATTCTAGTTATCTCCCAAAGGCCCTGTCTCCAATCAACATATGAATTTGGGGATTTAGTTTCCAACCCATGACCTTCATGATGCCTTAGTCAAGAGTAAGGGTCACTGGGTAATGCATAGGGAGATGGAAATCTACAATTGTAAGGGGCAAAGTCACAGGGTCTGACATTCATAAAGGAGGCAAGCCTTTGTATCGTCTCCCTGAAGATGATCATCCAGGTCTTCTTTAAATATTTCTAGCAAATTAACCACATTATAAGGCAGTCTGTATGTTATCAGAAAATATCAGGGAGAGATGAAATTCACCTCCCAACAATTTGCACCAACTTTGTAACTGTTATGACTCATCCAGTCTTGATTTTCCTCTAAGGCTTTAGTAAAATATCCTTTTCCAAACTCACTCTGGATGCTTCTTCGAGCTCAAGCCCTTCTTGCCATTTACCATCTAGATCTGTGACTTAGACCCATTTGGGCTTCAGAGGATTCCAAGCTACTTCTCCCAGATTCTGTGTATTCTTCTGTCTCAGCTGGTGTGTCTGGCAGATGAGGAGACCTACAACTTAGAAGAATCATCTCATGAATGACTCCATGCACCGATAGGTATGGTTATTGTTGCTTACATTCTCTTCCAGCTCTCCCTAACCACTTTTCTTAGGAGCTATATGAATGGCCAAAAGGTTGATAAAAGACTTGTATTGGTGGTCATGGTTTACTGAATCTTTAACTTCTTAAAAAGTACATAGCTCTGAGAAATCATACTCAAAATTTTTAGACTTTAAAAAGTGCAATGATTGCAGTGCTGAAAATTTTGGATGCAGTTTTCTCATTCCCCTCTGGTTTAGGTGCAGTGTGGGATGGTATCTGGGACATGGGCTATTCCTAGGAGTACTACAGGTATATAGCTTTTCCCCACTGTGCATGGCCAGAACACTGTGTGATCAACCAGTAAACATGTGGTGAGATAATGTCTGCCTGTCAAGAAACTTAAATCCAGGTGGGAAGAAAGACAGTAAAGATTGTGGAGAGGAGGGAGTCAATGTAGGCATATTTAAAAATATCTTCCGAATTCCTACCTCTATTATTCAGGATACAAGTTTGGGGGTTGTAATAAACAAAGCTCACAATACAGCAACTTAAAAAAGACTTTTTTTTCCTTTCTCATGTAAAAATATGAGTAGACAGCTCAGAGAGAGTGTTGATTCTGGAGTGTTGGGGATCAGAAATCTTCTCTGCCATCCTCAAGGTTCAGATCTTCTGGCATCCCCCACAATGCTGCCCCAGCTTTGCCTGCTGCACTGACAGTCTAGCTGGCACATGGCCTTCTACATCCAGTAGTCCGTCTGTCCCTTCCCGCTTCTCCTACATTTACACCTGGCTTTGTATGTGGCTGGATTTTATTTTATTTTTTAAGAATTTGTTAACAGTGATTACTTCTGTTTGTTTTTAATTTTTATTGTTTCAGGTTAATTGAGGATATGACAAATTAGGTTACGTTGTTTGCATTTGTTCGGTAAAGCCCCTATGTGTCTGGGTTTTAGTCCCTTGGCTACCAACTCCCAACTTCAAGAGACTCTCGGGAATGTCCTTTCAGCTGAGTTAACATATGGCCAGCTAAGAAGTGTGTTGGTAGGGCAGAAGAGGAATTAGATGGAGGAGGAGAACTAGGAGTCTCTGTCTCCTCACTGACTGAACAACAATGACAGCAGAGCCACCAATCTGAGTCGCTAATATTAAACAGTGATTTCATCCATGGTTGGGGAATGTGTGGGAAAACTACTGTCCCCTTATGTACTGTTGTCAGGAATGTAAACTTTTGTAAGCTTCTTAGAGGGAAATTTGGCAGCATTGTCATTCTTTACGATGTGCACGCTGTGTGGCCCAGCACTGTACTTCTAGAAATGTATCCTGCAGATGCATTGTGCAATGTGCTTGGATACTTATCTGGGGGACCTTTGTGGAGACATTGTCAGTGACAGCAAATGATTCGAAAGTCTTTCAATAGCCATCAAGAGGGTGCAAGTTTAAAAATTATGGCTCATGTATACAATGGAATATCATTTAATTATTGAAACTAATAAAGTAGATCTGTGTGTATTGGTGCAGAATATGTCCAAGCCATGTTAAGTAAAACAGAATGTTTGAGAATAATATATATAGAAAAGTTCCATTTTTGCAGACAAAATGTGTATGCCTATGTTTCACGTAGACCCACATGTTATGTGCAGGGAGAAATGTGAAGGATGCACTGTGCGTTGCTGACTGCAACTCCATGCTGTGGAGTTGGCAGAAGGTGGGTGGAGAAGTTTTTGCTTTTTACTTTACACATACATCTGTGATGTTTGAATTTATTTTAAGTGTGGATCACTTTTGTAATAAAACACACATATTTGAGGAAAAACTAATTGAAAATGATAAAGCATTACATGGTGAAATGTCACTGCAAGAAATGGAACTAAGTGCATCCCAGTGTTACAGGAGTCGGAGAGAGGGGAGATCAACCAGCTTTGAAGAGGTGGAGGAGGGACCAAAGAGAGCAGAGCTACATGGAAAAAATGGAATATCTGATTCCATGCACCATTTGATCCTAATGAGGTACGTGTGTGCATGTGTTTGTCTATATTTGTATAGATGAATACATAGAAATATAAAGGAAAGCAGGATCCACAAATGTTATTAGTGGTGTTTATGTCTTTGTATGAGATATATGTTTTAATTTTCTTTATTTATGTTTGTCAGTATTTTCCAACTCTTCTATGAGAACTCTTGATTTTATGGGATTTTGAAGCCAAAAGATTAAAGATAGAAGAATAGGGGATGTTTATATAGGTAGGAAAGAACAAAAGGCCCTTCTATGGGTAGGGCAGGCAGATGGGTGGATGGGTCAGACTTGTTTGAATGACTCCCAAGAAGAAGTGAGGGCAGCAATTTGCCATCATTCCGTTGAGTCCCTGGGATGGGGGTGGGGAAGTGATTAGGACTTATCAGGCACCTGCTGTGTGCCAAACCCTGAGCCAGAATGTTCCTGTCCCCCAGCAACATTATCTCCTCTAGGATGGGAGTAGGAGTTATAGGAAAGCATATTTAAGCTTGTTGTGAGGACAACAGCCTGTTAAATTGGAAGTTTAAAGTGATCCAACAAGATACATTTCACAGCGAGGGGCTGGTTCAAGATATTCAATTTTCAAAGGTGATTTAAAGAAATTGGTTCAATGATACTTAATGGCCCCACTAACATCAAGGACACTAAAAGGCCAAACAGTGTAACCATTGATAGAGAGGCCATTCAGAGAAAGCTGTAGGTGTGCTCTGTGTCCCCTGTACCCAACACAGAGGGGAGGGGCAGTGGTGAACCAGCGGGTGTGGTAGGAATGGTCTGTCCTAATGAGAAGTATTTTATCACAGACACTGTTTAGCATTGCCAGAGCATGTTGATAATAAAATCAGGCCAACATTTAGTTGGTTTTATTATGATATTTAGATTGTCTACAACACTGGCCCTTCCTACTGCCTACACTCAGGGCAGAATCTCCCACCACCATTTATCCTAGGATGCTGCCAGAGGGATAATTCTTCATTTTCCTTAAGTCAAGAAAGAAGGGCTATTCTCTCTTTATTCTCTATGATAAAAGAAATTGAATGTATGCTTCTGCTGTTTGATGAATGGAAGGACAGGGGCCTGGGGTCTAATTCCTGTTTAAGAACTCCAAAGGGGAAGGGGCAGACTGGCTAGCTGGATGAGTGGAGAGAGGAGACGTGTTGGGAGAGTCCCCTACCCCAGGTCAGGGTAAAAGATGGTGAAGTGTTTTGCATGGACCAGCTTTGTGGTCACATGCACAAGAATCCTTGAGTGGAATAACATAGTAAGTCCCACCTGAGAAGGCCACTGGAAGGGGCAAACACATGCTAGGGATGCTTGACCAACAGTGTCACTCAGTGACAGGTGGGTTGTCACCTCTGAGGAAACCACAGAAGCACCCACGAAAGGAAGGTTTAGCTTTAAACACCTGCCAGATCCAGAGAACCCAAAGCCAGCCATACAGTGCACAGTGTCTGGCATAAACCACACAGTCTGTAAATAGTCTTTGAATGAATTAATACATATTCATCAAGCTGGGTGAGCTGCACTGTGAAGGGGTGAGTTTCCTGTAAGGAGGAGAATGGAAACAAGTGGTCCTAGAGGTGGACCTGCAGAGGGTCCTTCTTTGCCTGGAAGATTGGTCAGGTGGTGCCTCCATTTCCTTCTTATCCACTGTTTTCATGCCTTTTCAAGATATGGCATAATTTCCTTACCTTGCCAGTGAAAAGTTAATATCAAAATCCAGGATAAGATGAAGTTTTGGAAAAGTTGTGCTTTTTGTTTCTGCTTTTGATTTTTTTTAAATAAAAATGAAACAATTGAGAAATTATTGATAAAAATACTGATCAAATCTCTGTGATCAGTATTTACATATATTATCTCTTATCTTTGAAACAAACCAGAAAATCAGGTACTATTTTTAATCCTTAACCTCAGAGAAGTTAAGTAATTTACCCAAGGCCACTACCCAAGGTAGCAAGTCACCAAAATGGGATTCAAATGCAGGATGCCCCTCTGTTTTTTTTTTTTTTTTTAAGAAGGTGAGGAGTGGGTTCTGTTATGTTATGTGATAATCTTTCCTTATTAATGAGGTGAGATTTTTCAGGTTATAGGCTAAAAAGTTCAAATCATGGGGCAAATCATGTGTGGGTGTAGGATTAAAGGAGGCAGGATTCAAGAGGCAAGAGGCCATATATACTCAGAGTGCTTTGGGGCCAAGGAGAGGAAAGGGGTGCAAGGACTCCAATTTGGAGCCCCTTTCCTGCTCGTGCAGGTGGCTGTTGGGCACGCTGGACAACAGCAGACTTGGGGCAAAGACTTGATTCAAAAGCCCAACATGTACATTTGAATCTCTGGGTTTTGAAGAGCTGGCCAGCGGGTTTCTCTAAACCCAAGAATGTACCCAAGTGGATACCAGGTCACATTGTGGGGAGGGACTTAGCCTGGAGATGTCTTTATAGTCAGATGTCTCTAATTTTTCAAGCATAACATACCGCCTGAACGAGCCCAAGTCATAAATGTATAGCTCAGCATCTTCTCTCAGAGTGAATACCCCTGTGTGGCCACTATCCAGGTCAAAAAACAGAACATTCTGATCACTCCAGACCTGAGCCTACCTAACCCTTCACCCCAAAGGCAACTGCTGTTCTGTTTTCAAACACCATGGTAGGCTTTGTCTGGTTTTGAAATTCCAAGACAGGGAATCAGATGGTCTATTTTTGTGTGTGTTTCTGTGTGTGTGTGTGTTTGAGACAGAGTCTCACTGTGTCGCCCTAGGTAGAGCACCATGGCGTCACAGCTTACAGCAACCTCAAACTATTGGGCTTACTGATTTTCTTGCCTTAGCCTCCTAAGCAG
Source organism: Perodicticus potto (assembly GCA_963574655.1). Taxonomy (NCBI): domain Eukaryota; kingdom Metazoa; phylum Chordata; class Mammalia; order Primates; family Lorisidae; genus Perodicticus; species Perodicticus potto. The sequence continues at coordinate 1,328 of CAUYRH010102274.1, read as the reverse complement.
GTGGGACTGCAGGTGTCCACCAAAATGCCTGGCTATTTTTTGGTTGTAGTTGTCATTGTTGTTTGTCAGGCCTGGGCTGGGTTTGAACCCACCAGCTCTGGTGTATGTGGTTGGTGCTCCAACAGCTGAGCTACAAGCGCTGAGCTGTGTGTCTGACTTCTTAGGTGCAGCATTATGCCTGTGACATTTGTTTATGCTGTCACATATATTTTTCTCTTTTTCATTATTGTATATTATTCCATTGTAGGACTTTATCACCATGTATTATTTATTCTATTATTAATCAACACTTGATTTTTGCCAACTTGGGGTGATGACAAATAATGATGCTATAGATTTCTTCTATTTTTGTGCACATATGTATATAATTCTCTTGGGCATATTCCTGGGAATGGGATTATTGAGTCCTAGCATATGCATATGTTCAACTTTGCCAGATACTGCTAAACCATTTTCTAAAGTGATCACACCAATTCACATACCCACTAGCAGAGTTCTAGTTTCTTCAAATATTTGCCAATATTTGGCAATGTCAGTCCTTTTAATTTTGGCTATACTGATGCACATGTAGTGATAACTCGCAAGGGGTTTAATTTACATTTCTCAGATGACTAACGCAGTTGACCATCTTTTTATAGGTTTATTGGGACCCCTTGGTTGTTCTATTTCCAAAGTGCCTATTCATATCTCTTGCCCACTTTTCTGTGATGTTGTCTTAATTTGTAGGAGTCCTAAGATATTATGAGATGTGAGCTCTTTGCCAGTTCTATGTTTAGTAAACATCTCCCATTCTGCAGCTTCCATTTTCATTCTATTAATGGCATCTTTTGAGGAATGAAAGTTATTAATTTTAATATAGTCCAATGTATCAACCTTTTAGTCATAATGGTCTTTTCCTAAGTTATTTTCTAGGAAGATAGCCTTCTCTCTATTAGGTGGCATTGGCCCCTTTGTCTTCAATTTAATGTCCATGCATGTATGAATCTATTTCTGGATGCTTTTTATCTGGTCTGTTTGTCTATGCTTTTCCCAATCCCACACTGTCATAATTACTGCACCTTTATACACTATCCAACAGTGTAAGTCCTTGAGCTCGTCTCTTCCCAGTTTTCAAAATTGCCTTGACTTTGCATTTTCTTTTTCTTTTTTTTTTTTAATTTTTATTAAAATCATAATTGTGTACATTGGTGCAATCATGGGGCACAATGTGCTGACTTTATATACAATCTGAAATATTTTCATTGAACTATTTAACATAGCCTTCATGGCCTTTTAATCACTATATGAAGACATTTATGTTCTACATTTAGTAATTTTCACTTGTACCC
>CAUYRH010102270.1:0-11041 GCA_963574655.1 Perodicticus potto | reverse complement strand
GGAGTTCCTGGCCACTGTGGGCAACAGGCCAAGGCCCAGCGGGGTGCCAATCAGGACTGCGCAGATGTCTCGGAGGAGTGAAGTTCTCAGCCTCTGTGGGCGGCAGGCCTGGGGCATAGATCAGAGCCTGATATGGGTCCTAGCTGGTCGTGGGCGGAGGCCAGGCAGGGCACAAATCGGCACCACATGTGAGACCCGTGGAGTTCCTGGCCACTGTAGGTGGTGGGCTGAGGCCCAGTTCGGCATGGATCGGAGCCTCTTGGGGGTCCCAGTGACGTCCCTGGCCTGGTGGCTGGTGGGGGCTCTTGGGGCCCCAGAGTCTCTTACCTGGCAGGCTGCCTGTTCCGGCAAATAGGGAGGGTGGGCGCTGCTCACTTCCTCCCCCCTCAGTTTCAGCAGAGGTCAGGCTTCTGGTGCATCAGGTAAGGGCAAAAGGATGTCCTGGAAATTCAGAATGGTGGAAAACTTTAGTTCAGTTTTTCTGCCTGAAGCTTGGTTTCTTGAAGTTGCAGCTTGCTTCAGAGGTGACCTATAGTTATCACTTCTCTCTCTCTCAGCTGGGCTCCCTGTCTTCAGTTTAATTGGGCAGTTTCTGGAGGTTATCTTTCCTTTTGGACCGGAGCCTCTTTTGGAAGCTGCTTCCAGGCAGCCATCTTGCCCCTCCCCAGGATGTTTTTGTTTGTTTTGTCAATTCTTTTAAATTTTCTGAATAGGCAGCCATGATATCTGTGAACAAAAACAACTTTATTTCTTCCTGCCCAATCTGTGCATGCTTTATTTCATTTTCTTATCTTAGTTAGAATTTCCAGAATAATGTTGACAAGCAGTGGTGAGAGGGGCTATTCTTACCTTACACCTGATTTATGTGGAAAAGCTTTGAGTTTCAACCATGAGTGATGTCAGCTGCAGGTTTATTGTAGATGTTCTTTTTCAAGGTGATAAAGTTCCTCACTCTTTGTAGTTTTCTGTGTTATCATGAATGTACACTGGATTTTTTTCTATATTGACATGATCATGTGATTCTTTTTCTTTAGTCTGTTGACACAATGGGTTTCATTGATTGACTTTTGAATGAACCAGTCTTTCATATAGAGGATAAATTCCACATGGTTGTGATGTGTATTTATTTTTATACATTGTTGGATATAACGTTATAACATCTTACTAAGAATTTTTGAATCTATGCTTCTAAGAGCTATTGGTTTGAAGTTTTATTTTTTATTTTGTTTTGTTAGCCCTTTTTCTTGACCTCCAATGTCATCTCATTGTTAGAAAACAGGATCTATTTATTTAGAGCTTCTTCTGGCATTAATAGTGCCTTATAATTAATTTTAAATAATTTCTTTAAAAAGCTTTCAGAGTGACAAAAAGCTTTTTCATTTTGTGTTAATTAGCAAAACGCATCCCTTTCTTCAGACAGACATATATCCCATAACAAGGCAAACATTTTGGTTGAGAGGGAGTGGGCTTAACTTCATCAATCTTTCTTCTCCTTAGCTGGCTATTATTATGCAATACACAACTTGCATGACTATTTAAGGCAGTTCTGTCTTATGTATTTTGAGACTTGCTTTGTGGTCCACAATGTGGTTCCTTTGTGGAAATATTTCTTCGACATGTATAGACAATGGGTCACATAAAAAATCGCAAAAGAGATTCTGTAATTTAGACCAAAAATACCAAAAATAGGAAATAAAGAATTATATGATTAAGGCAGTGCCTATGTCTCAGGAGTAGGGCGCCAGACCCATATACCAGAGGTGGTGGGTTCAAACCTGGTCCTGGCCAAAAACTGCCAGAAAAAAAAAAAAGAATTATATGACTAATCCAGAGAAAAACAGAAATGGAGAAAATTAAGTAAATAAAAAAAGAAAGATACAACAAAGAATGGTAAAAATATGTCCCCAAATATCAGGAAAACTCTAACAAAAATCAATCCAATGATTTAATATTAATATAGAAAAACAGATTCATAGTCATCATTAAAAGAAAAGACTATAATAATTTGATGAATAGAATAATTTATTAGAAATATGTAATGACCCTTTATGTGTGTGAGCCTAAAAACATAGCTTCAAAAGAAAATAATAGTTACATACTTTTTAAAAAGGAAAGAAATCCATAATTAATGTGGAAAATTTAACTAACCTATTCAGAAATTGTTAAATAAAACAGACAAAAATATATTAAGAGTATAATAGATTTTAAGAGCAATTCATAAGCATATTATGTTGAGAAATATTTCTATTTTTTCATATTTTCCATCTCTAGCTCTCTAAACTACATCTCAGTCACAAGTTCAGAGCAACCTTCAAATTAATTAGTTATCTAATATATAGCATATAAATATATGTAATTGAGTGGGTTTTAAACTTTAAAGATTATACATTAATTTATATAAACTGTTTTGTTATTACTCTTACATGACTGCTCTTTTTCTATTGTCCTATTCTTTAGGTCCTTACCTTTATTTTTACATTTTTATTTCACTTCAATCATATCTATTTTATTAAATGATTTTGCTAATATTTGAGTGCTTGGATATTAATTCTCTTCATTTTGATTCCCCTTGCTAAATTCTTTCTGTGAATTTTAAATTTGGTTTGAGCCACTCTTCATCAATGCAAGAAGAACTTTTTTTTTTCCAGATTAAGATGAGTGTACAAATGATTAGATTCCATTGTTTGCATTTCTAAGGTTCAGTTCAAGTGTAGTTAAGCTCTTCATCCAGGGGGTGTGCTGTACACCCTTCATTGTGTGCACATTAGGTGAGAGATTGCCAATTCCCTTCCTCCTCCCATCCCCTTTAACTCCTTTCCTAAACCTTACTTGAACATACTTGTGTTTTTCTATTATGTGGGCCAGTAGTTGTTTTTCTATTGGTTTCATATTAGGATTGAATACACTGGATACTTAGTTTCTCATTCTTGTGATACTTTACTAAGAAGAATGTGCTTCAACTCCATCCAGGTAAATACTAAAGTGTAAATTCTCCATCTTTTAATGGCTGAATAGTATTACATGGTAATGCTATTAATAAACTAATAAACCACAGTTTATTAATCCATTCATGGGTTGATGGGCACTTGGGTTGCATCCACATCTTGACAATTGTGAATTGAGCTGTAAGAGATATTCTAGTGCAAGCCTTCTTGTGATAAAATGCTTTTTTTCCCTTTGGGTAGACACCTATGTGGGATCAAATGGAAGATCTACTTTTAGCTCTTTGAAGATTCTCCATATTTCTTTCTAAAAGGCTATACTAGTCTGCAATCCCACCACCAGTGTGTAAGTATTCCCTTCTCTCTGAACTCATGCCAGCATCTGCAGCTTTGGGGTTTTGTGCTGTGGGCTACTCTCACTGAGGTTAGGTAAATATCTCAGAGTGGTTTTGATTTGCATTTTTTGATGATTAGGGATGATGTACATGATAGCATTTAACTTGTTTCTTTTCAGGATCTGACTTCCTAGGAAGTCTATGTTCACCTAGTTTTCAAACGCCTTAGCTCTCTGTCCAGACTATGGTGAAATCTTCCATGCATCTTGGAAGCATGGTGCTCCTCCTTTCCACTTCCTCCTGAACTCAAAAGCATTTTTATTGTTTTCTGTTTTTCCATATATCTCCCTCTTTTGTATATCTATTACCAAATGCCCCTTAGCCGTAAATCTAGGAACTTCCTAGTTATATCAAATCATAATTTTTGGAAACAACAAAGAAGAGGACAGTTTTATTCTTTGCCACATGAAATACATAATTCATTTCCCAAATAGGTTAGGCATTTGATAGGAAGTCATCAATATGAACTTAATTAAATTAAATTAAGCTTAATTTAATAACTCCAGTATTATTGGATTGAGTTTACAAAAACCTTCCTCATCCCTGGAGTTTTTTTCCAAATTCAATATTTGCTGCTAAGGGAAATGTAACTACCCAAATATTCCCAAGTAAAACCATTTCATTAAAGTTCTCATTCTTCTGAGGTAGTGCAATTCTAAAGAAATATGTTGAGCACTTATTTTCATATTTTATTTTTCTTATCTAACTCCTATGTATCTTCTGATTCTAACTCTTTCTTCCTAATTATAACTTAGATATAAGTCTTTTAAACTCACACAATAACAATTTATAATGTATTTTTAATATCCAACAAGCAATTCTGCTTTACCTTTATATAGGTTTTGTTATGTCTGTGATTTTATCCTAACAATTAAATTGTTAACCAAAATTGAGCTTTATCTACAGGGTGGTCATGAAGTCCATGTGCAATTTCAAATTGCACACTATTTTAATTTGCACACAAACTTTATGGCCACCCTGTACTAAAGCTCAAATTCACAAACCTTTGAAGCCTTTTCAGTATTAGTGCTTTAAACTACTGGTAAATCAGCTATGAAATTCAAATATCTTCTTTTAAACCTGGAATTCAAATTAATTAAAACAAAATAAAGAGTATAATGCCTGTAAAAGTATTAACTCATACTTAAATCAACACAAGGGACACATTGGAGTATTTCACAAGATTTCCTTTTCCATTACAAATGTATTTTAAATACAGATCCAAATAGAAAATTCTTTACTATTTCTCTGTTAGCAAATTGGCTTCCTTTCTGTAATATCTTAAAAGGTAAGAATGTCAAAAAGTAGCATACCAGAGCCCATGTTAAGCCTTAGGGTCACCTGTGAGCCCAGAGGCTAGAGATTACAGAAATTTTCTTTCTTCTTTCTTTTCTCTATTTCTTGCCTTCCTCACTCACTTATCCTCCCTCTCCTCTTCATCTATCTCATCCCTCTAGTTTCTCTTCCCTATTTTCCTCCTCTTCCTCCTCCTTCTCTCTCTTTTAAGGCTCCAAAGCCTAAATTTGATTAACCTACATAAATGGACCCAACTCAGCCATCTCTGGATGAGAAACTGCCAATGCACTTACTCTGGGAGGTTTGGAAAGAGGAAGCACAAGTGGGTGGTGTGTTCACCAAGAAACTGAGGTGCTGCAAGAATTCATATTATGGGTTGGAACTTAGACACTTGGCATTCTCTATTGTTGATGATGATTAGATGATTGGTATTTTTGTAAGAAGAAAATCACCCATATTAACTTTTCTGGTTTTGGCTTTGCCCCTCATTAGTCATTTCCATAATGACTTAAAAGCAACAACAAGTCAACATCACATTTTAATTGGGTAAAGTTTTTTTAAAAAAAAATGACAGCTTCTTCACCAACTGGTTCTTGATGCTAACCATGTTAACCTCTCTTGTGTCACATCTTTGCTCTTGATTATTTGTGACTACAGTAGAGTAAGAGTTTCTATTCCTCACTGAGTTGTTTCTTTTGGTTTTTGTTTGTTTTTGTTTTGTTTTGTTTTCAAGAGAGAATCTCACTCTGTCACCCTTGCTAGAGTGCTGTGGCATCATAACTCAGAGTAACCTCAAACTCTTGGGCAGAAGCAATCCTCCTCAGTAGCTGGGAATATAGGCACTTGCCACAGTGCATAGCTATTTTTATAGAGATAGGGTTTTGTTTTGCTGGGGCTGGTCTTGAACTCCTGAGCTCAAGCAATCCATCTGCCCTGCCCTCCCAGAATGCTGGGATTACAGATGTGAGCCACTGAACCTGGCCTCATCATTGAGTTTTTCTGCCCATTTTCTGTTGGGAATTCTGGTTCTCTTCCCATCCTGCATTACCTGGAGTCATTCATGAAAGTCTAAAACAGATATCAATTCTTGGGGGTCCTAATATTATATTTTATTTAGAATTTCTTTTATTTTGTTCTTTTGTAATATAGGAAGTCTGGGATAACATAATTTATGTCAATGTCATTTCATTATACATTTCATGAAAAATTGATTCCCAATTGGAACCGCAGAGGTGTGCAGTTCGTGAGTTTTTCTCATGTCTGCATGGGTTTTCTCTGAGTCCTCTGGTTTCTGCTCACATTCTCACCTGTGTATGTGAGGTGAACTGGCAGGTCTACATTGGCCCGGTCTGAGTTAGTGTGTGTGTGTGGGGGGTGGGGTGCCTGCGATGGGTTGACATTGTGGCCAGGGCTGCTTTCAACTTCTGCCCTGACCTGCCTAGAGAGGTTGTAGCCACCCTTGACCCTGAACTGGTGAGAGTAAGTAAATAATTACCTTACTTGCTGATGCTTGCTTTTATTAACTTTCAAAGATATATGTATTGCTTATATTTAGTACAATGTAAAGTGTTTTTGTCTTTATGGAGAAGTTTGCTGATGTTTTTATGACCAAAATATTCCATAGGAACTTAACTCTTATTTATATCAATTAGCCTATTAAGACTGGTTTCATTATATCATTTCAATTCAAGTTGTAGTGTACAAAAGAATGTTAAGTGAGGAATTACTGCAACTTTTCTCCCCAAATTTCATTCTAAAGGTCAGACTTCATATAAATTTTGGAAGAAGTGAAAGTTTTCCTGTCTTTTTCTCTTGCTTGCCAGCGACCTTCCATTTTCCATTTGGGGGTTGGGGTGGCTGCTCCTGTCACTCAACTCTTCAGCTCAGCTCCTCTATAGGCTTCTACACCCACTCATCTTTCTGAAGATGTCAGCAGATAACAGTGGTATAAGCAAAATAAGATGTGAGGTGTGGTCTCTTCAGGCTCAAGTTCTAATGGCCTTCTGCACATCCTAGGGACTATAGTTAATAATAACCATCTCTGTACATTGACTCGCTTGTAGGTGGTCAATGTACAGAGATTCTACTGTATTGGATATTTCAAAATTGCTGAAAGAGTAGTCTTTAAATGTTCTCACCAAAAAAATAAATTAGAAGTATCGTGAGGTGATGGATATATTACTAAGCCCAATTTAAACATTTCACAATGTGTATGTGTACCCTAACCTACACTATACTCCATAAAGACATATAATTGTCAATTAAAATCAAATTAAGTTAAAAAGAAGGCTCCAATGGTACTCATATTAATAGGGGGCTCCTGATTTCCAAAGTCTTTACATACTTAACAGAAAGCAGCCTCTACAGTGAAATGACAGACATTGGGTTTATACTTCAAAAGGTTTCTGACATAATGGCTGCCTACTTCATTTATAAGTAACTGTCCTTCTAAGTACATGTGGATTTTCAACCTGTACTACAAGAAAACAAAGCGATTTCCTCTTTCCTCTTTTTATGCAGTATTACACATATATACGCATTACACAGATATCCATTGATTGAAGAATATAATATGGAAATTGCTAGTAGCTAAGAATGAAAAAACAAATATAGATTTTTATTTGGATTTGGCTTCCTGATACAGAATAATTCCATCATTCAGCTGAAAAATTATGTATATTCATACCTAGTAGACTTGTCCTCATGAACCTTTCATCAAAATAAATATTCTACCTTGACTGATGAAATAAAGGTATTTACAATTTTTGGTCATCACATCATCACTATTTGAGTATATTTTGCAATCATTAATTTCCTTGTAGCTATTAAAATCCTATCTTGTCTTTGGAGATGCCCTATGTATCTTTAATAGGAATTATTTGGTGAGCTTAGCAGGAATTTCATCTAAAAAGAGATCCATCTGGTAGATATATCAAATTATTAGTACTTGAACATTGAGTTCTACTTTACAAAAACTGATTAGGCATAACTATATAAAATTTCCTAATGAATATTGATGCATTTTTATTACATCAAAGGTTGCCTTTCTCACATCTGAGTCAATTGAAATAAATAAAACTTTTAAAGACTTGATAATAACTTGGTGAAATACAATAGATAATCACTAAGTGGGAAAACTGAAGTTAACTTCATACTTATTTAAGTGTCTGGATCATTATTTGGTACATCTTGATCCAATCTTCTAAAATTTTTAGGGGATTTGATTATTTCCTCACATGTTCAAATCAGATACTTATGAATACAGTACAGCAATTTCTAGTAGTCAGAAGGGGGTATAGGACTTACTTTGGATTTTACTTTTTGAAACACTTCAAAATAGCATGATTTAATCATCTGCATGAATATTAAATAATTCATCAGTGGTACATTATCTGAAGGAAAATTTATTTCTTCTTGGGAATTTGACATATTATGGTCAATGCTTTTCTATAGTGTCAAGTTCCCTAGGTAAAGTTTTTAGGCATGGAATCTATGATTTCTTTGAAAGACCTGCAAATTCAATTAAAATTTGTATTCATCACAAATGCCTTAAAGATATTCCCTAACTCTATATTTTTTCTTGTAGAGGACTTAAAAAGATAATACCCTAAAAAAAGAAGTTGACTTAGGCTTACAATGGGCTCTTGAAACAAGGATGTTTTGTTCTCAAAATGCAGATGTGTGCACGTGCATACACACACACGCACACGCACATGCACATGCACACGCACACGCACACTTCTTCCAGCTCTCCAACATAGCAATAAAGGGTTGAAAATACCATGGAGACTAGGAATCCATGTCCAAGTAGTACTGCCTGGATGTCAGGTTTTAAGACAAGAGAATGACAACCATGGGACCAATCTCTAAAGACGTATGCAAGTCTGTTACCATGGTGGTAAGTTTGTCATATAGTCCATGCTTCATCTTAAATTATTGTCCTTCATTCTCAAATTTTGTGATTCCTACTTCTTTTGATGTAAAATATTTTTCTTCTTTGAAAAAATAGCCATAGAAAATGATAATATTTGTTTTTATATTTTTACTTGCAAAAAACATAAAGTTGGCAACCTTAATTGGCTTTTAAATTTGCTTTTGGAATGTTACCATCTGGTAAAACCCAAGGGTCTGGAAATCACTGACCAGTATGGAACACATATGCTCCCTTCATTCTGATTTTATAAACCATTTCACAGAAATTTAATTTTATGATATTGTTCTGACCATTCATAGGTTGGTGAAAGAGGATTCCTTCCATCAATGCCCCTTCCCATGATTTTGTTGAAAATTAAATCACTTGGCTTGGCTCCTGTAGCTCAGTGGCTAGGGCACCAGCCACATACACTGGAGCTGGTGGGTTAGAATTCAGCCCAGGCCTACCAAACAATAATGAGCACTAGAACCAAAAAATAGCCAGGCATTGTGGTGGGTGCCTGTAGTCTCAGTTACTTGGGAGGCTGAGGCAAGAGAATTGTTTAAGCTCAGGAGTTTGAGGTTGCTGTGAGCTATGACGCCATGGAACTCTACTGAGGGTGACATAGTGAGACTCTGTCCCAAAAAAATAAAAAATAAAATTAAATCACTAACAAATAATCAAGATAGATTGTAAATATAGTATAGTTATACCTTATTTCATGGAGAATGTAAATAGTCACGGATACTGACTTTTTTACCTTTATGTCACATTACTTGTAAAAATAATAATGTGATTGTCATTGAAATAAAAATATCACGTAATTCAATAAACTTTTTAGTAATCTAGTAAAATGATTATGAAATGGTAAACTTTTTGGTTATATTTTTGAAAAAGCACCAATAAAACTTTTAAATGTGAACAGATGAAGTTCCAAAAACCAATGACAGCTTACCTGAAGAGGATGTAGTGCAGCAAAAGCATTTCTATGAAGCTCTCCAGCAGAGCAAAAGCCCTGCCACCTTTACTGCTTAAGTCAACCTTACAAATGAAGATCCAGGTTTGTATTAGGAGAGAAAATCCTGAAACATTGCAGGGATAACAATTCAAAATGTCACTGTAGATGACAAAATAGGAATGCACACAGTGGCATGTGAACAGTGTGGATTACATAATTGAAAATGCTTTCAAAATGTACATAAAATTAGTCTCTTGATTTAGTATAGGCACACCTCAGAAATGTTGCATATCTGGGTCTAGAGCACTACAATAAAGCCAATATTGCTAGAAAGGAGTCACACAATTTTTAAAATTTCCTAGTGTACATAAAAGTTATGTTTATACTGCACTGTACTCTATTAAATGTGCAAAACATTATGTTTAAAAGAGCCATGTACATACTTTAATTTCTTTCTGACAATTGCTTACAATTGTCTGAATCCTTGGTGAATCATCTTTTTGCTAGTGGAGAGTCTTGCCTCAATGTTGATGGCTGTTCACCAATCAGGGTGGTGGTTGCTAAAGGTTGTGGTGTCTGCTGCAATTTCTTAAAACAACAACAATAAAGTTTGCTGCAATAATGGACTCTTATTTCATGAATTCAAGATTTCTCTGTAGCATACTTCCTGTTTGATAGCATTTTACCCACAGTATATCTTCTTTCAAAATCAAGGTCAATCTTTTCAAATCCTGCCACTGCTTTATCAAATAAGTTCACATGCTATTCTAAATTTTCTGGAGTTATTTCAACAATGTGTACAGCATTTTCACCAGGAATAGGTTCCATCTCAAGAAACTACTTTCTTTGCCCATCATAAGAAACCAGACAAAGTTAACAGCTTAATGGGACACCTCAAGCAACTGGAAAAGGAAGAACATTCCAACTCCAAACCCAGCAGAAGAAAAGAAATAACCAAAATCAGGGCAAAACTAAATGAAATTGAAAACAAAAGAACATTCCAACCCCAAACTTAGCAGAAGAAAAGAAATAAACAAAATCAGGGCAGAATTAAATAAAATTGAAAACAAAAGAATTATACAACAGATCAATAAATCAAAAAGTTGGTTCTTTGAAAAGGTCAATAAAATAGATAAACCTTTGGTTAACCTAATCAGGAATAAAAGAGTAAAATCTCTAATTTTATCAATCAGAAATGGTAAAGACAAAATAACAACAGATCCCTCAGAAATTCAAAAAATCCTTAACAAATATTACAAGAAACTTTACTGTCAGAAATATGAAAATCTGAAGGAAGTTGACCAATACTTGGAAGCACGCCACCTTCCTAAACTTACCCAGAATGAAGTGGAAATGTTGAACAGGCCGATATCAAGTTCGGAAATAGCATCAAGTATACAAAATCTCCCTAAAAAGAAAAGCCCGGGACCAGATGGCTTCACGTCAGAATTCTACCAAACCTTTAAAGAGGAACTAGTACCTATATTACTCAACCTTTTCCAAAATATAGAAAAAGATGGAATACTACCCAACACAT
>CAUYRH010102269.1:0-24447 GCA_963574655.1 Perodicticus potto | reverse complement strand
ATAGAGCGCTGTGACATCACAGCTCACAGAAATTTCCAATTCGTGGGCTCCAGCGAGCCTCCTGCCTCCACCTCCCAAGTAGCTGGGACTACAGGTGCCCACCACAACGCCCGGCCATTTTTTGGTTGCAGCCGTCATTGTTGTTTGGCGGGCCTGGTCTGGATTCGAACCCGCAGCTGAGGAGTACGTGGCTGGTGCCTTAGACCACTGAGCCACAGCCACCGAGCCAAGAATAAGTAATTTTTAAAGAAATCTTTTGAAATATCTTAAAGGACCAACAGCAAAAGTAGTTTAGTAAAACAGTCCCAGATTATAAATAAACAACTGAATTTACTAAATAAATAGTAAAGGAACATTCTTAAACATTTTTAAATATTTTTATAATCTCCTTACAATGAAGAGTTGGTGGTGTTTTCTAATCAAATACAAGCAGATAAGTGCCACAATTCTGTTATTTCGTTGTGTTTGAATCCTCTGCTCCCAGGTGTACACGGACACCTCTGTGATTACTGTATGTCCGCACACTGCTATTTTTAAGGGTTTCTTGTTTTTGGCTTAGAATCCTGGTATTAGCCACTTCTTGTTCCTGTTGCTGTTTGTGCTTTATTTCCCACAGGATTTTCTGCACCTGATGTTTCTTCCCTCTTCAACATTGCGAGCTTGTTCAGATACTGTGTAAAGCTAAGGTGTTCTGAGCTCACTCTCCAGCCTCACTTTCGTAGTCTTGGTAACGCGTTCACTGAATACAGTCTGCTCTGGTGTTTTCCTCACACATACCTGGCTTCACTGTGCTTGGTTTATTCATTTGTTGTAGTGGTGAGGGGGAAACATCCCTGTCCACCAAGAGTTCGCGGAAAGATCAATTTGCAATTAAGGCAGATTAATAAATCAAAGAGGTTTATTGACCATGAGCATGGGGAGAATCACAGAGTGATTTCCCAGTATCCCAGTGAGGTTCCAGAAATTTTCATACCCTCCTTTTCGAGGGGAGAGGGGCATAAGGAATATAGGCAATTCTGTTTAGGGGAAATACATAGTTACTAGAGAGGATGAGGAATGGACAGAGGAGCAGACTGAGCTGTAAACTAACCGGAGAGACGGGTATTATGTTGGAAATGATTTGGGCCAGGTCTGGGTGCGTTCTTTATCATCTTTCCTGCACTATGTTAAGATAATAGGGAAGGGAGGGGAAGCCACTTGTTCTTTCCATCGGTCTCTCTGGTTATGCAGACAGAGGCAAAGCCTCTTTCAGGGGCCTGTTGATATCCAAATGCCTTTAATTCAAATACTCTTTATACCAAGGAGTCACTTCCTGAGCTCCTTCACTGTCACCATATTTGGTCTTTATCTCTGTTTCCTCCCCCCACTCTCTACATCAAAATGACATTCCTTGAGATCAGGGATGCCGGTTGATTTTGCATCCCTCTAACCTGAAGTCCTAGAACAATATCTGACATGTAGCAGGTCATAAGTAACGAGCCCTAACTTAAAAAGCCACGGAATGGTCAGGAGTAGAGCAGCTTCCGGAAGTTCTGCTAATACTGAGAGAAGAATTTTAAGCCTTTTGATGACACCTGTGTATAAATGCATCGGGTGATGTGGCCTCTGTCCATCCCCGACCTCTCTCCTCTGCATCAGCTTGACTCTTAAGCAGGCATTTTCCCTTGTCCCAAGAGAACTTCTTGTTACTTTCGCCCACTAACAGCTTTTTCCACACAAGTTCAGATTAGATCCCATGGTTGACTAGTCCCTGGCTGATATAGTAGGGTCACGTCCATCCCCAATCTATTGCTGATTACCCGCCTCCACTCAGTGATTCCAGATTTCTCTTCTCCCTGCTGGGTTCTTGGTCTTGGGAATCAAAGAATGAATTCACATTCCACACCCAAGAAGAAACAGTAGAGCAGTAGTTTAGTAGAAGATAGGAAAGCTCTGCTATGAGGATAATTAATGACCTACTACATGGTGAGGGGTGGGAGGGAAGGGGGGTGGGCAGACAGGGTGTGTGACACATTTTGGGGACAGGACACAATTGTAAGAGGGACTTTACCTAGCAAATGCAATCAATGTAACCTGGTTCTTTGTACCCACAATGAATCCCCACAATAATAGTAATAACAATAATAAAAAAAAATAGGAAAGCTGTCAATACACTCAAAGGGGTCCTGAACAGTAGCCTCTGCAGCTCTGCTGGTTTGGGGCTCTTAGGCCTTGTTGGCCCACCCAAATCTCTTGGCAATCACTGATTGTGTCCTTCAAACCTAGCTGGCTTACACTGATTGGATCTTTTAAACCTTAACGCACTGCCCTCTATTTGCCAGACTTTTTCCCCAAGGCCTTACTTAGAGGGTCCCTCCCCCGGATATGCCCCACCCAGCAACAGCCAGTGACCAATGGCTGCACAGGTCCCACTAAACGAGTCCCTCCCCCTTCTCCCACCTTGCCTCACAGTCCCCTCTTAAATCCTTCTGGATTCTATCACCAGACCTGCTTCAAATATTGACGATGGATTTACTTTCGGGAGACTATGAGGGAAGAGTTTCTTCCCAAAAGAAAACTGTAGTGTTGTTACCTATGGAAGGGGGATAAAGGCTGAACATTGAAGGTCATCTTACTACAGAGAATATACAGATGGCAAATACATATATATGTATGAAAAGACGCTTGGCATTTTTCATTAGGAAACTGCAAATATAAACAGAAATGAAATACCAAAACACATCTATTAAAGTGGCTAAAATAATGATAATAAACAGTGCCAAATACTAGTGAGGATACAAGACTTTAGCACTTTCTTATGAAGCTAAGCATAATCTTTCCATATAATCTAATAACTCATGTTCCTAGATATTTACCCATTTGAGTTGAAAACTTAAGTCTATACAAAAACTTCTCACGCAACTGTTTATAGGAGCTTTATTCATAATTGTTCCAAGCTGGGAGCAACCAAGATGTCCTTCAGTGGGTGAATAGATTAAATAAACAGTGATACATACATATTATAAATACATATATGCATAATATAAATATTAATATGGTATAAAAATATACTATATAGTAAATTAATATACTTAAATATATTTACAATATGCACATAGGTAACACATTAAATATATCTAATTTTTATTTAAATATAATAATATTATTTTCATAAATATATAATATGATATATAAATATAAGAGAATATAATTAAAATATATAAGCTATCAAGACACAGAAAGATAGAAAAGAACTATAAATGCATATAGCTAAGTGAAAGAAGTCTTGTCTGAAAAGGCTACATAGTTACATGACATTCTAGTACAAGCAAACTATTCAGACAGTAAGACCAGTCAAGAGTTTGGCGAGGGATGTGTAGCTGAAATTAGTGTATATTTAGGGCCATGAAACTATCCTATATAATACTGCAATGGTGAATACATTAATACCTTTATTCATTTATAAAAACCCATAGAACTGAACAAGACAAAGAGTGAACCTTAACATTAACTATAGACGTTAGTAATGTGTCATTATCAGCTCATGAACTGTAATGCATGACAATTCTAAGTCAAGACATTAATTACAGGGTATCTGGGGTAGTTTGTGGATATATGAATCTGTATATTAGGTGCTCAATTTTTCTGTAAACATAATCTGTTCTAGGGCGGTGCCTGTGACTCAAAGGAGAGGGGTGTTGGTGGCTCCATATGCGAGAGGTGGCGGGTTCAAGCCCAGCCCCAGCCAAAAACTGCAAAATAAAAAAGAAAACATAAGCTGTTCTAATAATTCAAGCCTATAAATTAACCAAAACCAAAATTTTTCAGGATATCAAGTTACATAAATCATAGCACCAAGACTGTAGGAATTTTAATGACCTAAAAGGAAGATATAAAAAGTAAACAATGTATTACTTTTGGAACACATAAATTGCTTTGTATTCTCCTAATTTCTTATTATAAATGTATAATTAAATTGAGCAAGACATGTAATTTATTTTTCAATAATAATTTTGTTTCATAAACATTATGAACCAATTTAATTCTGAAATTAAGTTTCTTCCTCATTTTAAAGATATCTAATATTAATACATATTTACCATTTGAAAAAGATTTATTATATATGCTAATATAATAGTTTATCACTTAAAGAAAATAGAGCCAGTATATTTCACAGAGTGCATGATGCAGATATGTAAATAAAAATTACTAATTTTTAAAAAATAGTTCTTACACATTTATATTAAAAGATTTTTCATCAGCTTCTGCCACTGTAGCATTATTAGATACAAACTCCATTATATATATATATTTATTTATTGAGGAACAGAAATGAATGTCTACTATTATATAAAAAATTGAAAACATGAACTTTTATTAGTTGCATTATCTTGCTTTAATACTGTCTATCTGAGGTGTGTGTGTTGGGGGAGGAATGACATCTCTCTAGAATTTAAATAAAAAAAATTTATCTGAAGCATTAATACATTGGTTGAAGTCAGTTAAGGAAAGGATAGCAAGAGCATTTCTGGAGAAAATAATATTAGATAAAAGCACAAGAAATTGGTAAAATTTAGCTATATCTACTATTAACTAAAAAAGGAAAAAGTTGAAGTTTATTCTTTGGGGAAGGGAGAGCTTTCTTTTTTATAAAGGGTAGCAGTCTACTGGGTATCTGTTCCAGGAAGGTGGGAAGCAGAGGCCTGGCCAAAAGTCAGACAAAACGTGCTTGAAAGGACAGATCAAATGGGACAAGATTTTATACTGAGGGGGGTGGTTAAATATACATATTCAATAAGCTATGGGGAGAGTCGTGAATATTGATGAAGTGAAATCTTATGGACGTAATCATACTTCATCTCTCCTGTCCTGTAATGGCTGGGAATTCAGTTTTCAGGAGTTTTCTGGGATCCCTCAGGCAAGAGGGGTCCATTTACTTGGGATTCACTTTTAGTTTACACTATCTCTAAAGTGACAGGTTTGTATAGTTCACTTTTTACAAATAGTCTATCCTTTTTACCATTAATTAAAGAATGAAACAGTTTAAATGCCAAAACTACCAATACACAATAATTCTTTATGGGATCAAAAACATTAGTTTGGAGAGTTTGGAAACATTGTGGAATTCAAAAGTAATGACATTTCAAAATGTTAAGGCTAAATTACATTTGATTAATTATCTAGACATGTACTGATCTTGTGTACCAAATGTATATTTCTATGACCATGTAGGTGGAGGCGGAAATTACATTATATTAGTTTCCTGAGCCATTGAGAAAGCCCAATATTATCAGGAATTTAAGGAAAAATAACTTAGGAGGAAAAGCTGTAGATAAACTCTCGTTTATTTTTCTTCATGTTGAAACAAAAAATGAACCTCTGAAATCCAAAATACTGGTTCGGAATCTCATCACTATGACTTAGAAACTAGTGGGCCTCCTGTCAGTCACCAGGACATGCAAAAGAAATTGTGACATGTAAAATGTAATCCAAATAGTCTTTTGTGAGGATTAAACATCACACATACAAATAAATGTCTTTATCACAGTGGCTAACACAGAGTTAAGTGTACTCTAACGTAAATTACAAACATTGGCATTTTTATTTTGTTTTCTGCCACATGCTATATTTTTTCCCTGAAATATCATACTTAGCATGACAATCACAACTGCTACAGATAGAGCGATAGCAGACAATTCCAAAGTCCCCAAACCCAAAAGTGAGTATAAAATCAACTTCTCTTTTCTCTAGTTAAATTATCCTTGAACTTAAAAATCAGAAGATTAACCTTAATTTCTGTTCTTCCCACTCACTAACGGTGTTCTTATAATTTAATTGAGCTCACTTACAGTTGAATCCTAAATCTAATTTAAAAAGTGATTCCAATTTAAAAAAAAAATGGAATTGACACAATACTTTTATTTTTTAAATACTCTTTCTTTGAAAGGTAGAAGGAACTGGAACACTAGATTATTTTTCTTATTTGTACAGAAGAAAGGGCATTTCTAGTATAATTTTGAAATATAACAATGGAAAGCAGTGAAGCTAAAAGGGTTAAGTTAATGAACCCTGGAGTTAGTTTAAGTCTACTTGTTGTGCACCTGCCACTTATTAGCTGTGAGACCTCAGGCAAATTTGCTGAATATTCAATGCCAAATTTCCTTATCTGAAAAATGTAGATAATAACAATACCAGACCCCGCAGCACGGTTGTGTTGATTGAATGCTCCAAGAATGTAAATCCCAAAGCCCAGTGCTGGGGCATTGTAAGTACCCTGTGTCTGTCATCTGTTAATACGATTGATTTCTGTAAACATTGCTTTGCTTTTGACAAGTAGTGACATAGCTGAGGGAACTTTACTGAATAATGTGGACATTCTTGAACAAAATCATTTTCTGTTTTATAGAAGCTCAGGTATAGTACAACAAGGCATATGCAATCAACCTTCACTATACAGATTAACCTGTGTATACGCGTGTGTGCCTACGGAGGGACATTTTGAAAGAAACACCTGTGTGTTTGTCCATTGGCAGACATACATAAATTACCAATATATGTTTTTTAGTTTTCAAATAGTATACAAAAAGGGACATTGGTAGTAATCTTGCAGTGTTGAACTTCTGTCCTCATTTCTTCTGAGGCCAACACTAACATCACTGAGGTGTAATGAACAGGAAGAAGAACTCCGGGGCTAGAGAGGCCTGATTCAACCTCTTCTCCACCTCTGACAGTGCGACTTTATCCAGACATCCATCTCAGACTTGCATTTTCTTGGACATACTATTGAATTAGATGAATAGTAATATCCTCTACATTTAAAATTCTAAATTGAGAATTGTATATCATCTCTTAACCTCAACCATTTTATAATAAAGCCTATAGAAGGAGGATAAAAAAGCACACATACATATTTCTACAACAGACAGAATTCAAGCTCTTCGGGTATTCTCTTAGCAATCCTGACTAATTTTACATTTGGATGAGTAAAAATTTATTTTTACCTGCCAATCTGGGATATAATTAGAATATTTAGGTAGCAGGATTGTTGAATCTATAGAAAAAGGGAGAAAGAAAATCGTTAATCAAAACTTCTGTTGTCAATTTAGAGCACTGACAATTTGGGGGGTAATTTCTTTAAGGGATTACTGCCGATACCGCAGATCAGTCAACAGTACGCAGTGCTCATCTGCTCTGTGTTAATGGACTTCATATAACTATGTGAGAATTGCCCTCACAGACTACAATAAATACCCAGTGTTCAGAAACTGTTTTGAATTACCCGATAAGAAAAGCAAAGTGCATGTCTGCTTATTTTTTCCTAGGCAAAATACATTTAGTAACTTTTTTAGAGCGTTCTATTTGATCAGAATGGGTATGAAGCATTCTAAAAATCCCAGTGGTTTAGCTGTTAAGGAGGATGTGATGGTTTTAGTTTACATTGATGACAACATTAAAAAAATGAAGCAAAACCACAATCAAAGAATTATGGTAAGATGACAAGTTTAAAATATTAGAATGGAATGTAGAACTCGAACACAATCTTTCCAGTGTTAAAAGCTAATTATGACTTAGAAGTTCCATTATCTGTCTTAAATTTAAAACAACTGCTAAATGGATCATTTCTTTGTTATTTAGCCATTTGAGCTTCTCATTGATAAAGGTCTTTGCCATCCAAATGGAACATAAAGATTTTATTGGTCCCTAATGACACCAACTACAGCTGTACAATCATCATTTTGGAGTCCAAGCTCTGTCTGCTCTTAGATCTGTTGTCACTTGATCACAATCGTAGAAGTATCTTTAAGTGTATTTGCTTAACCAGATGGTAAATGGCTATACAGGGAATACATTCATCTTTTTTACTGTATGACTAAATGTTAAAACAGAAATTTTAACTATGGTGGGAAAACACACATTTGTATCACTCTAAAATTAGTGTTTTTTTTTTTTATTGAACGAAACAGATATGAACATAAGAACCATGAGAACACAACATCACAGCATACATTTTTGAAATGTGCACTTAAGTACTTGAATAATACTTGCAATTAAAAGTTAAGCAAAGCATAAAATAGTGGTATAAAATACACAATTCCTGACATTTTTTCAAAAGAAACACAAAGAATATCTATTTGGTATATTCTGCTTTAACTATTAATTTAAATTTTCAGTTATAGAGCTAAAAATTATGATATTCAAATGTCCGTTAATTTTCTACTAAAATAATACTATATATTTATGTGTAATTAGAAATATTTATTTTCTATTATTTAAAATAAAATGTTACATTTGCATATTATTATAAATGTAATTATATAATAAATAATTATATATTATAATATAAATAAATTAATATAATAAAATTGTATTATATAATATAATTATATAATAAATAATAAATAATAAATAAATATATAAATATAATTATGTAATAAATATGTTTATTATATAGTTAATATATAAATGTATTTATATTTCTATATAGTGTATATAATTAATGGTATGTTACATTTCTAAAAGTATATTAAGTTATAATGTGATGTGAAAATTAATTGAGTTTATGTCAAATATTATGAGTAAAAGGATGGATTTGGAGTTAATTTTCCAAATTTGAAAATTCTCTATAGAATATGTTGAAAATATATTTTATATATATTTGAATCTACAGACATTTACAAGTTTACATATTGAGAGGCAGCTGAGGTTAAAATTATTTTTTCAATGAATAACTTTGCTGGTGGTTCTATTAATTAGTTCATGTCAACTTAGAAGAATTACAGAATATGAAACTAACTTATGAAATTTTCTCCCTGCCTTTTTGAAAGTAGGGTTAATGAAGCACAGCATATTTAGCAAAAATAAATTCATCTTGAGTTATTTTAATAGCTAAAATAATGTGGCAATTGATTTTTGATCTTGCACAAAAAAGTAAACATTTGTTTGTATAGTACTGTTACCAGACAGGGAGAGAGATGCAAGCAAGATCAATTTTAAAAGATGCCAGACAATGAGGACATTATTGGTGGTCATATTAAGATCAAACCTGATAATTGTTCAAATGGTGACACAATTAATATGAAAGCACAATGTCTTATAACCAGAATATATTGCAGGGAAAGATATTTGAAAAAAAATGTAATGTCCGGAGAAACTAGTAAAAGATCTTCAGATTCATGAAAAATCAGAGTGAAGGGACATTGCCCCAAAGGAAACAATAACTTCATACCGTGAAACCAACCAAAATGAGAATATTAAAATAACTGCCGAAGAATGTTAAAAATGGGTTGTAAGGAAGCTCATTGAATTGCAAGATAAAATAGAAACTCAATACAAACAAACCACTGAAACATAACTGAAATGAATAAAGAAATTGAATCAGTAAAAAAAATCAAGCAGTGCTTTTGGAAAAAAAAATTCTAGGAAATACAAAAACACAGTGGAAATATTTATAATAGATCAGGCAGAAGAAAGAATCTCAGAGCTGGAAGACAATACATTTGAATTAAACAAGTCAGTCAATTAGAGGAATGAACAAAGGCTTTGAGACATAAAGGATTATGTAAAGAGCCCTAACATAAGAATTGTAGATATCCCAGAGGGTGAAGAGGAAAACTCACAGGGGCTGGAAAAACCTATCTGAAGACATACTTGAGGAAAATTTCTGAGGTCTTGCTAGAAATCTAGACATCAGGTACCTGAAACACAACAGACTCCTACAAGATTCATCACATTGAGGCAATCACCACAACATATAGTCATCAAAAAGACCAGAGTTAACACCAGTGAGAAGCTTCTACTAACTTTCCGGTTAAATCATGTTAAATTACAAAGGAAAACCCACTAAACTAATTGAAGACTTATCAACTGAGACCTTGTAAGCCAGCATGGACTAAATCTCCATTCTCAGCCTTCTATAACAGAATAATGTTACAGAAGACAAGAACTTTGTATTCTGCAAAATTTAGTTTCTTATATGAGGAAGAAAAAAATACTTTCTCAGACAAGCAAATGCTGCTGAGGGAATTTAATGGACCAGACTTGCCGTGCAGGAAGGATTCAGATCTGTATTATACACAGATCAGCACAATAGATACACATCAGTGTGAAACTATCCACATGTTAAAGTTCAGACTTATGGACAGAAAGTGATCGAGGGACACGGAGTGTGAATATTAATTTTATTCTGACTCGGGTCTTCTTGGTGGTTTTCAATAACTAAATTTTACAAATAATTTTACTAGTTACATTTTTTTTTCATTTTACATGAAATAACACTGGAGATAAGAGAATAGATTATTTCTGAGATGTTTTATGTTACACAGTGCTTATGGACTTAATCCTATTGTCCATTCAAATTTGAATCTGGTGATAATATGACATGGATAATTTGATATCATCTTGCATCTAAAATTCAATGTACCTTCAACCTATCATTTAATCACAAGTACCCATTAGGAGCCAACCAGGCAAATTGTGATATGTGAACTTTTTTAGTTTTATACCTATTGTATTTTATTGAAAGTGATTTTAAATCTGTCATATAGATTGATTCTTTTACATTCATTAACACACATAGAAAAGAAGAGCAAAAATGGAAATATACTAATTTTGTTGTTACTCTTACATGATTCAGAACCATACCAGACTGCAGGAATCTTCCCTTTAATGTCTGTATTATTGATACCGATATTCTAATTTGGTAATTTATTTACAATTTATTTTATCAGATTATAAAATATTTTTATAACATTCAGTAAAATGTAAATAACTTGATGTTTTGAATTTCCATTTATAAATAAATCTGGTTATAGGAAAGAAGCAGTGTAAAGCATAGAAAGGTTATTGGAGAAAATCTCCAAGAAAGTGGTTAAATATGGCCGGTATTCTTACGCTATAGAACTCACAAGTTTCTATCATATTATTCAATTGGCAGGACTACAACCGTATAGAATAGAAACAATAGTAGAAGCAGTTAATTGCACGTAAGTGAACTTATTTATATTTCCAATAAGATGATCACAATTCCCCTAGAAAATTTATATCCCATACTTTTCCAAATTGTTCAATGATAAACAGGGATTGCCATTACCCTGGACTTCTCTCCAATCAAATCATATTCAGATATCCCATAATATTATATTAAAATAGAATTTTCATCTTTAAACAAAACCAAGTATTATTTAAAGCAGAATAGTTGGACCTCCCCTATCTGAGGGATGATTATAAATTGCTATTCAAAGCTTTGCTGAGTTTAGTGTATTTAGACTACTATTCTAATTTTGGAGGAAAAAGGAGAACATATTTAACAAATAGCTTCTTTTTTCTGGTTGGATATATAAAATCACTTACACATTTTGTTTCACATCAATAAATGAAATCCTAATTACTAACACCCTGAAGTCAGAAATCCAAATAATTTTTGTTATGACCCAGGAGTGATGATATTCCGGAAATTTTTGGTATAATGGTTAATAAATAAATAATTAATGAGTACTAATGAAATACTATGTTGATACTTTTATTAGGAAAAGATGTATCATTAATTCTAAATAATATTGATTTTAATTTTTATAAGTGAAATTAATAATTATTTTCCAATATTGATTGCTTAAAAGTCTCTTTCTTATTTATTATGTCCCATTCTTTAAAGACACAGGTATTTACACACATAGAAAACTAAATATTAGATCTAAAGAGGAAAAGGTATTTAGTGCTCTTATTGGGTCATTCCTTTTGCAATCTACATGAAACAAAGAAATAATGGGACTAGTGGTTGAATATATCAAGCCAAAATCATTTGATATCACTATCATCATACTTTGAGCATTATTATTTTGTTAATGTCATAAAATGAGGCAGAGACAGAATTAACTTATGACTAGTTCATAATTTTATCTCCCTAAGCATAAAAATTGTTCACTAAAATACAAGTATATAATAAATAAAATATTACAATCCTCTCACTCATTATCATTAGAATGTTCATTATATTTTAATAAAGGTAGCATTTGCATTAATGGAAACCTTAGTAAAATTTCTGACAAGCTCTTTTCCTGAAAATCACCATGGGCAAAATGCAAAGTAAACTATGTGTAATATCAATGCAGGTTTATTAGTCAAGTATGCTACTTGCTGCGACAAACAATTACTAAATCTGTTGTGATTTAATAAGGTGAAATGCAATCTCTCACCTCTGTTAGAGTTCAGCATGCATTTTCCAGTTTTGGCTGTGCTAGGCTTTGCATTATGTTCAAACACCCAGGCTTCTTCCTTGATGGGCCTGTTATATCAGGTCCACTGGGTCTTGTCCATTCAGCCAGTGAATGTGGAAATAGAATAAGGATCTCTCCTAGAAGGGTTTGATGAGCTAAGTTAAAAGCAGCACACATTTCTCCGCCATGTTGCACTGGCCAGAACTCCAAGGTGACTATCCCTAACTTCAAGGGATTCTGGGAAATTCAGTTCAGTTTTGTGCATAAGAGGAAATGAAATGAGTTTGGTGAATATTAGTCTCTTTTGTATCTGTCATATACCTTTATTTTGCACTGGATCTTAGCCAAAAGGCCAAGAAGTGATTTTATCTTTTATTTTAGAGAGGGATTTTGATAAATTTCAGTTGGACTTTGACGAAACCGAAGGATTCATGGAGAAAATAATAACAACAAATAGATGAAGAAAAAATACTTGAGTGGATATTATTACACAGCACCTGTATGAGTCCTGCTTGTTTGACAAGGTTTTATCCTTTCTAGACTTCATTGCCCTTGTAAAATTAATTATGTTAGGTGTGGTCTCTACTGAATGTTTTCCTGGTAAGATAAATTGTAGTTAGTCTTAAGAGGATAGTCTTAAAGAGAAAGTTAATTAAATTTAAAGATTGACAATTGGATATTAGGGATTATTTGATCAATAAAAGGAGTTGCTCATCTATGAATTTTATGCATGTATATAATTGAAGTATAATATGTAGGACAAATCCTAGAAAATATGAAGAAAGATGAACATAAAAGATAATAAAAGATGCTAAATGTACCATTAGAGATATTATATCAAAAGATGAAAATGTGTGTGAGGCATTTAGGATTTGGAAAGTAGCTATCGAGTAGTATAGACATAATAGGAAAGAGAGAGAGACAAGGGCAGGTTCATAAACAGAAGGAAATTTATCTATTTCATAGTCTTAAAGATGTGCCTGAATTTTGAGAAGACCTTACCAGTGGTAGATAAATTAACATAACTTTCTTGTCTTTGTTTCTGCTATTGGTATTCTTGTTATTCTTTTTCTTTCTTGGTCAGCGGCCTCAATGTTTAACTTATTTGGGCTTAAATAATTGTCTACTACCCTCGAAAACAAGTAACACTGATTTAAGGTAAAATACTATCAGACTTACTTTCTAATGCTGTCGTGGGATTTGGGATTTGAGAATTTGTTACTCAGACTTTCTTCAGAACTAGTAAATATTGTTCTGCTTGTGAATTACCAAACCAATAAAATGTTAGCGGTCATAAATTAAGCTATTTTAAAGCTTAAATTGCCAAAGCTTGAAAAATACACTTAACCATTACGGTTTTTAATGGAGGCTTAAAATCATTTGTAGAGGATAGCTGATATCAGATTTGCTGTGTTGACAACGTAGCGATCCTTGAGTTGCTATAGAAATACTTAGGATGTATTTCAATATCAAGTTTAGCACGTTTGTTTCCTAAAACAAAGGATGGGCTCTTTTTTCTTCTGTATTGAATATAACAAGAGAGGGAGTATATTACAAATGTGGTGGACCTTTCAAAATATACTAAGCTTTCTGATAAATGAATTATTAATGCTTACTTTCTGATTCAGATAAGGTAATGATTATATGGAAATGTGCTCTTTTGTGGTTCTCTACTTTGCCGTCTATTCACACCTTTTAATATACTGGCTCTTTTGTATCCAAATATGACTGAAGAATATGGAAGATGTTTATCTCAATACCTCTTATTTCTTGAAATAAAATACATTTCTTCTGAGCTAGAGCGCTTTCCCTCAGGTGCTCATGAATATTAATTAACGTGCATAACACTCCACTTCTGGTTTTTGTGAATTTTAGTGATTTCTGAACAGGACACTACTTTCTATCTCCTTTTCTTTTTATTTTCTTTCTTTCTTTTCTTTCTTTCTATTTTTTTTTTAAGACAGAGTCTCAGTCTCTGCCCTAGGTAGAGAGCTCAAGTGATCCCCTTGCCTCCACCTGCTGAGTAGCTAGGACCACAGGCAAAGCCACAATGCCTAGCTAATTCTTCTATTTTTAGTAGAGACGGGTCTTGCTGTTGCTCACACTGGTCTCGAACCTGTGAGCTCAGGCAGTCCACCTGCCTCGGTCTCCCAGAGTCCTAGCATTACAGGTGTGAGACACTGTGCCCGGCCTATCACCTTTTCTTTTAGAGAACTGTGTTATGTTCGACTTTAAAGTCCACACATATTGCAACTTGATCTATTGGTCTCTTTGTCTGCTAGCAACTTTTCTCCACAACTCCATTCATTTTACTTGAAATATCCATTCATCTATGAAAGCGTCACAGGCTTTCCAGGTTTGAGTTAACCAATCCCTCTATGGACTGTAATGACAAAGGATATCGCTCTCCTGGACAACATCAAATTGGGATAACCTGTGTTGCTAGTCTCTCTCCCCAGATCAGATAGACAGCAACCTTCTTGTAGGAATTTGATAGTATTACTCAGAGCTTCAAGAGTATCCAACTTAAGAACTGGTATAAAACATGTTCTTTTAAAAGTAATTATTAAGGGGAAAAATAATAGTTAAGCCTATTAGTTAATGTGATATTATTTTTAATTCCTTTAAATAATTTTTCATTTCATTCCTCTGATTCCCTTCCTTTTGTTATGATAGTTGTAACAAAAGAAAATGTTGCCTAACTAATATAAACCTACCTATGTAACTAACTAACATAAACCTAAGAATTCCTGTCAAAAATAAAATATACATATACAAAATATCAGCCAATGCATACCATACAGACACCCCACACGATACCTACCTCCCAACACATACACACGTACACACACAAACACACACATGCCCCAAAGCAGACAAGAAGCAAATAAAAAAAAATCAATACCATGATTTTTTTTAATTTTTGCCACTGTATATATACACTTCTTTAGAAGATTCATTTATTCTTAGAATTCAAATTGCAAAGTTAGATTTCCAAAACACAGTATGCCATCAGCGAGGGGAGTGGGGTCTTGGGGCCTTGGTGTGTGCCACACCTTTTGGGGGCAAAACACAATTGTAAGAGGGACTTTACCCAACAAATGCAGTAAGTGTAACATGGTTTCTTGTACCCTCAATGAATCCCCAACAATAAAAAAAAAAAAAAGAAAATATACAAACATAGAAATTAAACAATTTCCCTCACTGAGCAGTGGATCAATGAAGACAATAGGAAATTAAAAAATAAAACATTTAAACATTAAAAAAATTAAAAAATTTCCAGAAACAAATGGAAATGAAAAGATAAAATATCAAAAGCTATGGGATACAACAAAATCAGTAACAAGACAAAGGTTTATAGTAATAAGTGCCTACATCAAAGAAATAGAAAAGTTTCAAATAAACAACCTAGTGGAACATCAAAAACAACCAGAAAAAGAGGAGCAAATCAAATCCAAAATTAGTAGAAGAAAATAAATAATAAAAATCAGAGCAGAAATAAATGAAATTCAAGCCAATAAAATACAAAATATCAACAAAATAAAAAGTTATTGTTTTAAAAAAATATAAAAATATTTGGCCTATCTATGAAAAAAAGAACAAGAGAAAATAAGATAAATAAAATCAGAGAAGAAAGCCAGGCGCTGTGGCTCACGCCTGTAATCCCAGCACTGGGGGAGGCAGAGGAGGGAGAATTGTTTGAGCTCAGGAGTTCGAGACTCGTCTGAGCGCTGAGGCAGTGGGATGCCCACAGCCCGAGTCAGAGGTTGCACTGAGTTACCACGCCCACTGCACTCTGCTCAGGGGCATAGGGTGGCACTGTGTCTCAACAAAAAAAAAAAAAAAAAAAAAAAAAATCAGAGAGGAAAAAGGGTGACATACTGCAAAAGCCAAAGGATGACTAGGCATTACTATGAACAACTTTAGGAAGACCTACAAGAAATGCATGAATTCCTAGACACATTCATGTTACTAAGATTAAACCAGGAAGATATCCCAAATCTGAATAAACCAATAACAAGTAACAAAATGAAAGAAGCAATAATGTCTTCCATCAAAGAAAAGCACAGGACATGATGGTTTCACTGATGAATTCTACCAAGCATTCAAAGAATTAATACCAATGATACTTAATTATTCTAAAAAATCAAGGAGGAGGGAATAGTCCAAAATCATCCTGGTACCAAAACCAGAGAAAGACACAACAACAATAAAAAAGAAAACTATACAACAATATCTCTGATGAACATAGATGGAAAAATCCTCAATAAAATATTAGCAAATTGAATTCAACATATATTAAAAAGATTACCATCATGATCAAGTGGGATCTTTCCCAGAGATAAAAGGATGTTTCAACATACACTTATCAATCAATGTGATATGTCATTAACAACACAACAAAGGACAAGAGCCATCTGATCATTTCACCTGATGCAAAAATAGCAGTTGATAAAATTCAACATCTATTCATGATAAAGAGTCATAGGAGGAATTTACCTCATTGTGATAAAGTTATATATGACAGATTCACAGGAAGTATCATACCAAATGATGAATGACTATAAACCTGTCCTCTAAGATCTGGAAAAAAATAAGGATGCCCACTTTCACCACTATTATTCAGCATCCTACTACATTACTGATCAGAGCAGTAAGACATAAAAAAAATAATAATAATAAAGGGAATGCAAATATAAAAGAAAGGATTCAGATTATTCTTATTTGCAGATGATATCTCTTATATATAAAGAAACCTAAATACTCCACAAAAATACTATAAGAACTAATAAAACAAATCAGGATACAAAATCAAAATACAAAAAGCAGGAACTTTTCTATATACCAACAATGAACAATCTGAAAAGTAACCAAGAAAGTAATCTCATGTACAATCACTACAAAAAAATAAAATACCTAGAAATAAACCTTACCAAAGAAATAAAATATATTTATAAGAAAAACTGCAAAACATTGATGAAAGAAATTGAAGAGGACATAAACAAAATGGAAAGACAGTCTTGCATTTATGGAATCTAAGAATCAATATTGTTAAAATGGCTTTCCTACCCAAAGCAATCTATAGAATCAATATATCTCCATCAAAATATCAATAACATTCTTCACAAAAATAGAAAAAATAATCTAAAAAGTACATGGAACTAGAGCAACCCCTGTGGCCCAAAGGAGTAGGGTGCTGGCCCCATATGCTGGAGGTGGCAGGTTCAAACCCAACCCTGGTCAAAAACGGCAAAAAAAAAAAAAAAAAATAAGTATATGGAACTAGACAAGATCTAGAATAGCCAAAGCCATCTTCAGAAAAAAGAACAAAGCTGGAAGAATCATATTAATTGATATCAAATTATAATATGAAGCTGTGGTAATCAAAACACCATGGTACAGACACATAGTCCAATGGAACAGAATAGAGAATACAGAAATAAATTCACATATGTACAAGTTCATTTATCTTCGACAGAGGTGCCAACAACATACAGAGGGCAAATGACAGTCTTTTCTGTAATCTTATTAAGAAACCTAGATATTCATATGCAGAATGAAGATAAACCCAAGCTCTTGTTGTACACAAAAATAAAATCAAATGGATTAGACTTAAATCTAAAGCCTGAAACTATGAAACTACTAAAATATAATTTTGTAGAAATACTAAAGGAGATTATCCTGGGGAAGCTATTCTTGACTGATAACCCCAAAACATTGCCAACCAAAGCAAAATTGGACAAATGGGATAACATCAAGCTCAAAAACCTTCTGCACAATAAAGGAAACATCCACAAATGGAATAGACAACCCACAAAATGGGAGAAACTATTTGCAAACTACCCATCTGACCCTTTATTTTGCTATCAAATATTATCTATTTTATAAGTAGTTCTAACAACTCAATAGAAAACAATCAAAAGGGCAGTGCCTGTGGCTCAGTGATTAGGGCACCAGCCCCATATACCGAGGGTGGCAGGTTTGAACTCAGCCCTGGCCAAACTGCAACAAAAAAATAGCCAGGTTTTGTGGTGGGTGCCTTTAGTCCCAGCTCCACGGGAGGCTGAGGCAAAAGAATCTTCTAAGCCCAAGAGCTGGAGGTTGCTGTTAGCTGTGACGCTACAGCACTTTACCGAGGGCAACAAAGTGAGACTCTGTCTCTAAAAAAAATAAAGAAAGAAAAGAATCAAATGATGTGATTAAAAATGAACAAAGGATCTTAATAGATTTTTCCCAAAAGAGTATATACAAACAGTCCATAAGTATATGAAGAAATTTTCACCATCATTAGTCAATAGAGAAATGTAGATCAAAAACTACACTGAGATAGCTCACCCTAGTTAAAATGCTTTCATCAAAAAGATGGGCATTAATAAATGCTGGTAAGGATGTGGAGAAAGGGGAATCCTAGTATGATGTTGGTTGGCATGTCAGTTAGTGCTGCTACTATGGAGAATCGTATTTAGGTTTCCCAAAGCAGTAAAAATAGAACTACCATATGACCCAGCAACCCCACTGCTGAGTATATATCTAAAGCAGAGTAAATCAGTATGTCAGAAAGATATCTGTACTCTCATGCTTATTACAGCACTATTCACAACCTTAGTGTCAGTCAACCTTAGTGTCCATCAATGGATAAACGTACAAATTAATTATAATATATACACACAATGGAATATTATAGAGCCATAAAAAGAATCAAATCCTGCCACTTGCAACAACAGGCATGGAACCGGAGAATATAATGTTAAGTGACATAAGCCAAGCACAGAATGACAAATATTGCATGTTCTCACTAATATGTGGGAGCTAAATATTAAGAACAATTGATCTCATGGAGACATAGACTACAAAGATGGTTACCAGAGACCAGGATGGGGAATGGGAAAGGGGGGAATAAAATGGGAAGAGTTAACATGCTAAAAAATATAGGTAGATAGCTAGATGAACAGACAATATTTGAAAACACAATAAAGTATCTATAAACAACAATAATGTAGAGTTTTCTTTACAATAAAGTAAGGGGTAAAGTTGGAATGTTCCTAATCAAAGAAATAATAAATCCTTGATTTAATTTATTGAAACTGTATTACTATATCAAAATGTCTGATGTACCTTATAAGCATATAGAACTACTTATACATCTATAGTAATGGAAAATAAAAGCAATTATCATTCTTACCAGTGATATTAGTGTCCTTATAAAAGAGTCTCCAGATAGCTGCCTTTCTCTTCTCCACCATGTGGGGGACACTGTGAGAAGGTGCCATCCATGAACCAGGAAATGGGCCCTACCTGGACAGTGAATCATCCTCAATATTGGATTTCTTAGTCTTCTTAACTAAGAGAATTAAATGTCTTGTGTATATAAGCTTTGTAACACAGGTTGTACTGTTACAGCAGCCCAAGCAGGCTAACGTGTCTAGAGAATAAAGTATGAAATCAAAAGTAGCCTCATTTACCATCATTCTCAGTGATGTGAACATTGCGCTTCCCTCTCTACAACTCAAGGCCTTGTGAGTTTAGACTTGACATCTAGAAGAAGGGTGTTTCCATAAGGAAACATGATGGAAACACAGGAATATAGTTTATCAACTTTCAAGCTGTACTTGGCACCTGAGCACTTTCAGCTCTGTGCTGAGACAGCTGCAAGTAAGAAAAGGAGTGTCTGCAGGCCAGGTGCAATCAACCCCAGGCATTGTGAGCAGGTATTGTTACAGAATGGAGGGAAGTGAAGACTATGTTTGATAGCTCAGTGGCGTTCCTTTTATTCCTCTACTCCCATTTAAGTGGTGCAAAGATAAATGCAATAGCCCAACCAAAGAAGGACACAGGGACTAAGGGCTGAGATTTCTCAGGAATCTATAGCCTGATTACTGAGTTGCAGAGGAGCTAACGGTGAATATGGGAAACCTAGACAGAAACCTGAGTAACCATAATGAATAGCACATGTAGCCTCAACATCAGATGCAGCTTCAGAGGATGCAATTTAGCCCATGAATAGTCCCCTTAGAATTGTGAAGGAGACACTCCCAGAAGCGATACAAACACATGGATCCACACAGTGTAGAGTTTAGTGGATTATGTGTGTAGTGCTGCTAAGGTTCCTCAGTACCCTGAGGGTGGAAGGACTCACTGTCTCAAGCTGCTGAAAGTAAGCGAAGTAGCACAGCCTCTTTATCCCAGTTTGTGACAATTTTAACGGCCATCTTACTCCAGAGTTACTTGTGGGATTAGGTGAAAACTTTGTTGTGATTGCACCAAAGGCCAGATTTCTTTATTCTGCACATAAATGTCACCTCATATCTACTTTGCAGAGAAAGTTACATATGGAAATGATATTACAGAAAACTGATACTAAAAATATATACTAGTTTTCTAAAGTTGCCATAATAGTTTCTCCCAAATTACTAGCCCTTAGCTTATAGGTGAATTATTGCAATCGTTGACTACATTTTCATATGTCATTCATCTTTATGTGTTTTTAGGCCAAAATGTCCCTCTTCTTATAAGGATATGAGGTTTTTTTATTTTGTTTTGTTTTGTTTTTTATTAGAGTCCTCCATAGACCAGTATGACCTCATCTGAACTTAATTGTATCTATAAAGACCATTTCCAAATAAGGTCCCATTCAGGTGTACATGAATTCTTGTAGGACACCATTCAATACTATACACCGTAACTGAATGAAGGAAAGGAAAATTCTGTGATATTCTCAATCAACATGAAAAGTATATGACAAATTCCATGACCATTCACGATTTGGTGATTGGTGGGACCTCACCTACTGTGCATATTGCAAGGGTACACGTCAAATATATTAATAGTAGAGTCTAAATGTCTAAACACAACAATTAAATAAGTGAGGTGAACACTATGTTAACCAATTTATTGTAAATATTCCCAATGGTATAAATCAGCACATTGTAACCCATAATGCAGTAATGTACACAGTTATGATCTAATAAAAAAATTAACAATATTACTTTTCTATAAAAAAATTTAAAAAACCCACTCAGCTAAGAATAGAAGGAACATTTTTGACCAGATTAATCATTTGCATAAAACTTACAACTAATATCATATTTAATAATGAAATATTAAATGCTCTTTTCCTAAAATAAGGAGTAAGGCAGATAAAAATATCTACTTCTCTTAATTGTTTGTGTTGTGTTAAAGAGAAAGAAGTAAAATCCCCTTTATAAACAGAGTTGTTTCCATAGAAAATTATAAGAAATCTGCAAAATACTAGTAGAAGTAATGAATGACTATAATAAGGTTGTCAGATGTAAAGTCCATATAGTGAATTCACTTGTATTTCTATAAAATCCCAGAAAAAGATCAAAAAATAATACTAAAAACAATATTTAATTTAAAATACTGTTAGTAAACACATAACATATGCAATATAAATGTAATGATAGATGTGTAACAATTTTCAAACAAACTGCAAAGTAACACACTAATATACATATAAAAGAAGTCCTAATAAATGCAGAAACATTTAATATTTATTAATTAAAACATTCGGTATTGTTAAACTGTGAATTTTCCTCCAAATGGTATTTAGATTGAATGCAATCCCAATTAATAGGCCAGCAGACATTATTTTTTTCAATAACATCAGTAAGGTAGCTGTAATATAGTTGAAACCTTACACAGCTTGATGCATTAGAGTTCTTAGAAAAATGGAGCCAAGAGGACATTTGTAGATATGTAGAAGGAGATTTACAATGAGAATGAATGCTGAAAAGTCTCACAATATGCTGTCTGTAAGCCAGGGAACCAGGGAAGGCAAGGGTGCAATTCAGCCTGACACCAGAGTAGTCAATGGTGTAACTCTTAGTTCAAGACCTAAGGCCTGAAAAAAAGGAAAGGATGAAGTATGGGCAGGGGAGGCTTGTATAGGAGTCTAAAAGCCTGGGAGTCTGCTATTCTTATGCCCAAGGGCAAGAGAAGATGAAGCTGTCCTAGTTGAAGGAGAAAGAGTAAATTTACTCTTTGCCCACCTTCTCTCCTATTTAGGCCCTCAAGGTATTTATTGGATGATGCCTGCTCACATCCTTGAGGGTAAATCTTTTGTACTGGATTTGCCGAGTCAAATGCTAATCTCTTCTGAAAACTCTCCAACAGACATACCCAGAAATGTTTTACTATCTTCTTGGGTATTCCCTAATCCAGTCAAGTTGACGTACAAAATTAATGTATAATCCTACTTATGAATCCACAAGAATCAAGATGATGCACATTGGGTATAACTGGTGTAACACAGACACATAGAGAAAAAGGAAAGAAAATGGAAATTTTTTATTCAGAAGTAGATTGACATAAACACTAAAGTACTCAATAAGAAAATGAAAAAATTTTTTTGGAAAAAGGTATTTTAATAACTTTATATATTTTTGGTGACATAAACACTGAAGTATTCAATAAGAAAATGAAAATTTTTTTTGGAAAAAGGTATTTTAATAACTTTATGTATTTTAACCTGAACCTCTAACTTATATTATACACAAATATTTATTCTACAGGCCTCATAGACCTAAACCTTTACATAAAAAACTATTAAACTAAAAAAGAATAATAGGCAATATATTAGATGTCTGATGAGCAATAGATACAGTGGGTATCAATTTCTTTTACAAAGCACATAGGGACGGTAGAGATTATTTGAATTTCATGAATATTGAATGCTTTCTTCTTCAAAATCACTATTAAAAAATAAAATGTAAGCCAAAAACTGGGAAAAGCATATATCCAACACACATACTGAAAAGTTATACCTAGAATATATAAAGAATTCTTTCAAATCAATAACAAAATTATAAAAAATTGAAAATAATGTACAAAGATATAAGCAGATGCTTCACAAAAGAAGATACAGATATTGATAAAAATTATACACACACACACACACACATATTCTTATTTAGCAATAGAGTCTTCCCTTCTGTCACTCAGGATGGAGTGGTGTCGTGCAATCATAGCTTCCTGATGGGGTCAGGTGAATTTCCCAACTTAGCTTCCGAAGTTTCTCAGACTATAGATGCATGACACCATGCTTAGTTAGTATGTAGAGACAGGTCTCAAACTCCTGACTCAATCAATCATCCTGCCTTGGCCTCCCAAAACTCTAGGATTATAGGTGTGAGTCACAACATCAGGCCCCAAAATTGCATTAAAAGATACTCAAAATCATTAATCATCAGAGAAATGAAAATCATTAGGGATAAAGAAATGTAAAATGAACACAAAGAGATTCACCAATCAGAATGGAAAAATTTAAGACTGACCAAAAAAAAATGTTCATAAAGATGAACAGTGAAAAATGGTATAATCATTTTGAGATATAATTTGAGATTTTCTTTCAAAGTTATACATATGCCTATCATATTATTCAGAAATTCCACTTATTTATCAAAGAAAAGTTAACACATATATACAAAGCTATTAACACAAGAATTTTTAAAGCAGCTGTATTCATAATCTACAAGAATCATGACAGTGTAAAAATGTCTGGGTGACAAATAGTTTAATGAGTGGTTTATTAACTGTCTAATACATAAAAATCACATTAAATAGGGAAAGATTTATTCAACAAATAGTACTGAAAAGTGTGTTGCAACATGCCTATAGTCTGATGAACCTGAACCCAAAAGTAGGCTATAATTGCACCACTGCATGCTATCTTGAGTGTTGGAACCATTTGATAAATACAGCCATGATAGTTTGTAACGGAAAACACCCTCAATTATCTCCAAAAGAAAATGGGTAACCAAATGTTTATGTATAGAATTCTACTTACAATTTTTTTTTAAAAGTATGAATTTTTATTACATGTGAGAACCTGGATGGCTCTCAAAAGTCTAATTATATGTAAAAGAAACCAGGGACAAAATAGTAAATATTTTATTATATCATTGTATGAAGTACAAATTGGGCAAAACTTATCTATGGTGTCAGCAATGAGAAGAATGGTTGCCTGTAAGGGACCAAAGGTGAGGATTGACTAGGAAGGCACAAAAGGGAGATTCATGGGTTCATGGAATAATCTCTATCAAAGTTAGAATGTTGTCTACCTGTTTATATATTTGTCAAAACTCTTTTTTTTTTTTTTTTTTTTTTTTTTTTTTGAGACAGAGCCTCAAGCTGTCACCCTGGATAGAGTGCCGTGGCATCACATCTCACAGCAACCTCCAATTCCTGGGCTCGAGCGAGTCTCTTGCCTCCGCCTCCCAAGTAGCTGGGACTACAG